>JALPQI010003137.1:0-35040 GCA_025490895.1 Thaumatotibia leucotreta | reverse complement strand
TACCACGGGCGGTACAAGATTATGAACTCGTGTGAAGTAAAGCCTTTCTTTCACACTCGTTCGCATATTCTTACTTACCGCCCTAAATACACAATGTACTATTAACACTCTTAGTCAAATAGGGGCTTGTGCATAGATCACGCGAGGTCCTATGGGGGGGGGGGGGAAGGATAGCCAAGAACCTCACCAAACATCACCATGGGTCAAAGAGTAGCCGAAAAAAACCTCGCATGATTTATGCATGAGCCCTAATATGGGTCAATGCCGTGTGTAAATCTAATATGGGCGAAAAATTAAACCAGGCATGGGATTCATAAGTGTAATCATGGATCACGAGGTGTTTTTTTAGTTACACTTAATTAAGCTCCCACAAATTTTTTTTCGATTTTCGGAGCAGCAATGTAGGTGGGTGGGTAAACCGTGTGGTGACTGCAGTAAGAATACATTTGTCAACACCCCAACTCCTCCTGTGGGTGTTGTAAGAGTCGAGTAAGGGATTGAAGTGTCACTGACCATTATTTGATAAAAGATTGATGACACATTACTGCGATCGCCAATCCGCTTGCCGAGCGTGGCGATTATGGGCATTTACCACCTAATGCGTTTATATTATACGCATAGTTAATAGTAGAGGCCTACGTCCAGCAGTGGATTATCATAGGCTGATGATGTGATGTGATGTGAATGTAGGTGGGTGAGTCAACTTTTTTCTGTCTATTATTGCCATGATTACGGTCGCCCGAGTCACGCTGATTTTATGCAAAATTATGCTACTTAAACAATGCAAACCGCTGACTCGCACAATCAATCTAATGACCACTTTAATTATGTTATAGTTTTGATGATCATTTTAAACGTATTGCGAAAACACAAATCAAATTATTTATTGACTAAATATTTTGATTTGTACTTTTAATTTTTCTCCAGTAGTCACACTACTTAATATTATACACGGTGTTATGCGAGCATTGCGAAAGATTTTGACTATGCATTCTAGACATCAAAATAAACAAAAAATATTATGAGACCTAATGTCAATTCCAACAAAAAAAAAAATTTTTTTTCTTTTTTTTTTAGGCCGATTTGAATACTTTTTAACATTTCCAGTACTTTTTATCCAAACAACAATTTGTTTCAATTATTTATTTCAATTGTTTTTTTTAGGTAGAGGTTATTTCGTCAAGTCTATTCGTATTTTTTGATTGTCAGGCAAAAGGCATCAGCCGTGAAAGCTGAGTACGTGGGTTCGATCCCCACCTCGGACATTAGGTGATCTTGGTCGTTTTTCTTTGGTATATGACATCTAATATTTATGATTATTTTAAAATTAAAACAATATATTATTATCGTGAAGTTACAAGCGTGTCACTCACCTGGAGATGATCTCAGTGGTGACGTTGTTGACGAGAGTGGTGACGTCGTCGGTGAACTGATCAGGAAAGCGCGCCTTGCGGGGCGCTTCGTGAGCGCCGCTCCAGTATAGATATTCGCACATTGACTTTATCATCAGCTCGAATAGGGCCCTGGAAATATGTCGAAGTTACTTCACTGATGAAATGCACCCGATTAGTGAGGTTGTCAGTCGTTTATTTGTTCAACATAGGTTAAATGTAGAGAAGTACAGGTCTTACAATATTAATGATGATAAAGCATCACCATGTTGGGCCGCAAGGAATACAAATTTTGGGCTTGTGGCATGGACTGCCTTTTCCTGAGCTGTCAAGCTGTTTTGTATTGAAAATTATGTATTCAAATACGATGATTAAAAAAATTAGGAAAGTTTCATAATAATAATTATTATTTTGTTTATGTGAAGAAGGTAGACAACTGAGCTCTCAGCCCACCTGATGGAAAATAGGAACTGAGGCCCATGGACATAGTGATCAAAAAATGTTAATGTTATATGATTAAAATCTGGAATCATTTACTGTTATTATTATTCTTATTTGTTTATTATTATGTTATTTGTTTGACTACATTATAAATCATTTATTGTGTTTAGATTAAGACAAAGTTACTGTTTCCAGCGCTTTGGAGCAAATTGTAATGTCGTGTAATACATTGTACCTCCCTACGGTCGGGATCCAATTGTGGAATCCGTCGCTCCATTCAGGATTCAATATACGCCCGCGCCGGAAATATACCATTTTGATCCCTTGTGACACAATCTACTATTGTTTTTCGCGATTATGTTATTTGGATCTGTCTGAGAGATGTGGTGGATCTTGTTCAGCATTATTGACTGCCAGCTTACCAATTTTGATCAATATCGAATACTTGATCTATTTGTACAAGCATTTTGAGAAGTGGTCTTTTGCAGCTTTAGTGGTATAAGATATCATTGACGGTGATAGTACCAAGAGTTGTGCATGGCGAGGTCCCTGGTGGCGCCGCTGGCAACCACCCACTGCAGCGCCAACTCCTCGTGTAGAATCTTGCAGGACCCGTCGATCATCACTGCAAATAGGAGATAGTTCATTGCATATAAAAGTAGTTAATTACAACGATAATGAGTATATTTTGCGACAAGAGCTATATAGTACATTGTAACAAGAAATCACGAACGAGTGTGAATTCAAGCCCGAGCCGAAGGTGAGGGCTTAATTCTAACACGAGTTCGTAATTCTTGTACCGCCCGTGGCACACACAATGTTTTTCATCACACCTGTGATGCAAAAAAGTAAATAAAACAATATATTTTCACAAAACTACTCTAAAATGGTCTCAATCAGGGATGACTTAATTTCATCATTTTCATAAAATCTCGGCGTGCGCCGGACCGCGCTAGTGCGACGTAATGTTGTATGAAAATCCTTAACGGCATACTATGACGTAATGACGCACCTACGGCCCGCATCACCGCAGCGTATTGGCGCACTTACGGAACAGGTGTGATGAAAAATAAATGATGCCATCCATGACACGTAATTTTTTTTCTCAAGATGTTTTATTTATTTAAACTTTATTGCACTATAAAAAAGTACAAATGGCGGACTTAATGCCTTACGAAAAAAGAAAATATCTAGATACTTAAAGATATATCCAATACTTACACAAATACTTTTTATAATATACTAACTAACATAATATATGACTTTATATGTATGTATAGTATTAAGTAGTGTGACTACTGAGGAAAAAATAAAAGTAACATCGCTTGACCATAGAGTATGGTCAAAGGCGCCTGGCCTTGTAAGGGATTGCATATACCCGAGAAAATTGACCGGTGGTTGCTAAGACCGAGTTGCCGAGCGGTGCAGGCATCAGCCGCGAAAGCTGAGTACGTGGGTTCGATTCCCACCTCGAACGTTGGTGATCTGGTTTTTTCTTTGGTATATGACCATCTAATATTAAAATCTAATCTTTTTTTTTTTAATATCGTTTTTTTTTTATAATAAGTTATCAGATCACTTCTTGCCAAACTATTTGTAATACTTGTTAAAGTCAAAGTCAAATAATTATTTATTCAAATTGGAATAGCAAAAAACTCTTTTGAATCGTCTAGGTATTGAAACTACTTCCTTTACTCCTTAAGCATTACCTGCAGGCGGTAAAGGCAGTCCAATATCCCTGTCCGCCAGCGAAGGGCGCGGGATGGTACACTGGTACTGTATGTACGCCGTGATGAGGCTGCTCCGTCCGTGGGGGTCGCACGTCACTCCCTCGTTCATGTTCTGAAACAAACACGAAATTCATTACCGACATGGGACTGTTCATGCAGTGGTATTCAGCAGGGATCGGATACTGGCACAGAATTAGATTTGGTTAGAAGAAACAAGTTCATTCATTTGTATGGCGGCCGAGCGTGTCAGATTTTGTACTGAAGTTAGGAGGCATTATTAATGTTTTTGTTCACTTCAACTTACAAAATTTGACGCCCGAAAGCTGCAAGCTGCGATTAAAGACGGACAACTCAGTAGATTTTACTGAGTTCATTTGACACGCTAAGTAGATACGTTTGCTTGATCTATGGTATATATGACATCTGTGGATACTGGTATTTTCTCCATACAAAAGAACGGTCCTTTTTCGTTCTTCGGTATAGACATATAGAGTACGAGTATAAAACATTTAAACCGTTGTTGTAGCATCTCCGTGGTCTACCTCTTCCCCTCTTTCCGTAAATCTTTCCTTCTATGACGTTTTTTTTATTAGCATGTCGTGTCGCAACAAGTGGCCTATCATCGCTCCTCGTCTATTTTCTATTATATAGTTTTTTCGTCCCTTACTCATCGGAAGACTTTCTGATTTGTGACCATCTCCAGCTAATCCCTTCCATTCTCCTCCAGCATCATATTTCAAAAGCTCCGATATACTATTGGAAAGAACGAGAAATTGGCGAAGTTAACTCACAGCAGCTTGACCAGCACGTGGGTCAAAATCCTTTTCTTTCTCTTGTTTCATACCATTCTGTTACGCTGACTTAGTATATAAAAAAACCGGTGCACTTGTATTTCTTTTTGACAGTAGATTTTAATCCATACATCAGAAATTGAGAACAAAAGATCATCTCATTCAAAAATCACCACTGCGTAATGTTTTTAGGGACACAAAATGAAATGAAATGAAATGTTTATTGAGACAAGAGAAAAAAAATACATTAACACTTTATACAGTGGTTCCCAAACTAGGCCGAGCCTGTATCTTGGGAACCAGTGAGAGATAACAAATAGTCTTTTATGTTTAAACATTGTTTTAAGTACAATAAAATGAAGTGACATGTGGTCAATAAAAATGTAAAAAGCCAAATAAAATAAAAAACAGTAACTAGTATTCAGAATGCATGCAGAATTAGAAAAAAAAGCTATGTAGTGTTATGCTGATGCAATATAATACAATGGTCGTTGATAAAAGTGTATGGGTGTGAGTGGGTGTGTAAGGGGTGTTTATGTGTGACAACGAAACGATAAGACAGCGAAAAGAATTTAGACCCACGGCAGGTAGCGGGACAGGATCTCCACGTCGGCCGGCCCCGCTATACTGACACGAGCGAGGACTCACACAGACGTCGGTGCTTGTCCAGCACGTACGGCAGGTAGCGGGACAGGATCTCCACGTCGGCCGGCGCCGCTATACTGACACGAGCGAGGACTCACACAGACGTCGGTGAACACGCTGGCGAGGCACGTGAACACGTCTTGCGCGATGTTGAGCGGCTTGTCCAGCACGTACGGCAGGTAGCGGGACAGGATCTCCACGTCGGCCGGCGCCGCTATACTGACACGAGCGAGGACTCACACAGACGTCGGTGAACACGCTGGCGAGGCACGTGAACACGTCTTGCGCGATGTTGAGCGGCTTGTCCAGCACGTACGGCAGGTAGCGGGACAGGATCTCCACGTCGGCCGGCGCCGCTATACTGACACGAGCGAGGACTCACACAGACGTCGGTGAACACGCTGGCGAGGCACGTGAACACGTCTTGCGCGATGTTGAGCGGCTTGTCCAGCACGTACGGCAGGTAGCGGGACAGGATCTCCACGTCGGCCGGCGCCGCTATACTGACACGGGCGAGGACTCACACAGACGTCGGTGAACACGCTGGCGAGGCACGTGAACACGTCTTGCGCGATGTTGAGCGGCTTGTCCAGCACGTACGGCAGGTAGCGGGACAGGATCTCCACGTCGGCCGGCGCCGCTATACTGACACGGGCGAGGACTCACACAGACGTCGGTGAACACGCTGGCGAGGCACGTGAACACGTCTTGCGCGATGTTGAGCGGCTTGTCCAGCACGTACGGCAGGTAGCGGGACAGGATCTCCACGTCGGCCGGCGCCGCTATACTGACACGGGCGAGGACTCACACAGACGTCGGTGAACACGCTGGCGAGGCACGTGAACACGTCTTGCGCGATGTTGAGCGGCTTGTCCAGCACGTACGGCAGGTAGCGGGACAGGATCTCCACGTCGGCCGGCGCCGCTATACTGACACGGGCGAGGACTCACACAGACGTCGGTGAACACGCTGGCGAGGCACGTGAACACGTCTTGCGCGATGTTGAGCGGCTTGTCCAGCACGTACGGCAGGTAGCGGGACAGGATCTCCACGTCGGCCGGCGCCGCTATACTGACACGGGCGAGGACTCACACAGACGTCGGTGAACACGCTGGCGAGGCACGTGAACACGTCTTGCGCGATGTTGAGCGGCTTGTCCAGCACGTACGGCAGGTAGCGGGACAGGATCTCCACGTCGGCCGGCGCCGCTATACTGACACGGGCGAGGACTCACACAGACGTCGGTGAACACGCTGGCGAGGCACGTGAACACGTCTTGCGCGATGTTGAGCGGCTTGTCCAGCACGTACGGCAGGTAGCGGGACAGGATCTCCACGTCGGCCGGCGCCGCTATACTGACACGAGCGAGGACTCACACAGACGTCGGTGAACACGCTGGCGAGGCACGTGAACACGTCTTGCGCGATGTTGAGCGGCTTGTCCAGCACGTACGGCAGGTAGCGGGACAGGATCTCCACGTCGGCCGGCGCCGCTATACTGACACGAGCGAGGACTCACACAGACGTCGGTGAACACGCTGGCGAGGCACGTGAACACGTCTTGCGCGATGTTGAGCGGCTTGTCCAGCACGTACGGCAGGTAGCGGGACAGGATCTCCACGTCGGCCGGCGCCGCTATACTGACACGAGCGAGGACTCACACAGACGTCGGTGAACACGCTGGCGAGGCACGTGAACACGTCTTGCGCGATGTTGAGCGGCTTGTCCAGCACGTACGGCAGGTAGCGGGACAGGATCTCCACGTCGGCCGGCGCCGCTATACTGACACGAGCGAGGACTCACACAGACGTCGGTGAACACGCTGGCGAGGCACGTGAACACGTCTTGCGCGATGTTGAGCGGCTTGTCCAGCACGTACGGCAGGTAGCGGGACAGGATCTCCACGTCGGCCGGCGCCGCTATACTGACACGAGCGAGGACTCACACAGACGTCGGTGAACACGCTGGCGAGGCACGTGAACACGTCTTGCGCGATGTTGAGCGGCTTGTCCAGCACGTACGGCAGGTAGCGGGACAGGATCTCCACGTCGGCCGGCGCCGCTATACTGACACGAGCGAGGACTCACACAGACGTCGGTGAACACGCTGGCGAGGCACGTGAACACGTCTTGCGCGATGTTGAGCGGCTTGTCCAGCACGTACGGCAGGTAGCGGGACAGGATCTCCACGTCGGCCGGCGCCGCTATACTGACACGAGCGAGGACTCACACAGACGTCGGTGAACACGCTGGCGAGGCACGTGAACACGTCTTGCGCGATGTTGAGCGGCTTGTCCAGCACGTACGGCAGGTAGCGGGACAGGATCTCCACGTCGGCCGGCGCCGCTATACTGACACGAGCGAGGACTCACACAGACGTCGGTGAACACGCTGGCGAGGCACGTGAACACGTCTTGCGCGATGTTGAGCGGCGCGGCCGCGAGCGACGGCGGCGCCACGAGGAGGTGCAGTAGTTTGTCCAGCACGTACGGCAGGTAGCGGGACAGGATCTCCACGTTGGCCGTCGGGAGCTCAGATATACTGTTGAAGAATAACTTAGTCGTTTATAATCACCGAATTAAAAACGACTGATTTCTCCAAGATTCCATCACCAAAACCCGACTTGGTGCCAACATCTCAGCCATAAGACGTCCATCATCATCATCATCATCATCAGCCTATGATAGTCCACTGCTCGACGTAAGCCTCTCCTATTAACTATGCGTAAAGACACATTAGGAGGTAAATGCCACGCTGGGTAAGCGAATTGGCGATCGCAGTAATGTGTCCACTATGATGACGCTGCTGCCCATCATCAATCTTTTATCAAATAGTGATCAGTGACACTTCAATCCCTTAGTCGACTCTTACGACACCCGAAGGAGGAGTTGGGGTGGTGACAAATGTATTCTTACTGCCGTCACCACACGGCGACGATAATACGTCCACTGCCGAACATAGGCCTCCTCTCTGAACCTCCACATGTACCGATTAGATGCAACCTGCATCCAGCGTGTCCCGGCGATCTTCATAGTTAAGATCGTCTGTCCATCTAGTGGGTGGACGTCCTACGCTGCGTTTGCCTAGCCGTGGTCTCCACTCGAGCACTTTTCGACCCCATCGACCATCTGCTCTACGTGCAATGTGGCCTGCCCATTGCCACTTCAGCTTGCTAATCCGGAGGGCTATGTGAGTAATTTTAGTTTGCCTACGGATCTCCTCATTTCTGATTCGATCACGCAGAGAAATTCCGAGCATAGCCCTCTCCATAGCTCGATGGGCGACTCTGAGTTTAGACATGAGGCCAATGGTGAAAGACCACGTTTCGACGCTGTAAGTCATCACTGGTCATCACATTGACTGTAGACTTTCGTCTTAAGGCACTGAGGTATGTCGGACAAAAAGATATTGTGTAGTTTCCCGAACGCTACCCAACCGAGCTGGATTCGGCGGTTGACCTCCTTCTCGAAGTTGGATCTACCTAATTGGACTACTTGTCCTAGGTAGATGTACGAGTCAACAACTTCGAGTACCGAGTTTTCAACAGTAACCGGGGTGGGCACAACATTGGCATTTGACATAACTTTCGTCTTGTCCATGTTCATTTTCAAGCCCACCCGTTGAGAAACTCGGTTAAGGTCATCGAGCATTTTGCTGAGTTCCTCCATCGACTCTGCCATGACTACGATATCGTCGGCAAACCGAAGGTGAGTGATGTTTTCGCCGTTCACATTGATGCCAAGTCCTTGCCATTCCAGGAGCTTAAAGGCATCTTCCATTGCGGCAGTAAACAGTTTCGGAGATATAACATCTCCCTGCCTTACACCTCTTCGCAACGGAATTGCCTCCGTACTCTGCTCCTGTACTCGGACCGATATTGTGGCGTTGCTATACAAACACTTCAACACTTCGATGTACCGATACTCAATGTGGCATCGCTGAAGAGACTCAAGCACTGCCCATATTTCTACCGAATCAAAGGCTTTCTCATAGTCCACAAACGCTAATCATAATAGCAAGTTATACTCCTCGGTCTTCTGTATAATTTGCCGCAGCGTATGTATGTGGCCTTTTCGGAATTCAGCTTGTTCGGGAGGCTGGAGGTCATCAAGTCTGTGTTCGAGACGGTTCGTGATGACTCTTGAAAACACTTTATAAACATGACTCGGAAGCGTGATGGATCTGTAGTTCTTCAAAAGGCTGATATCACCTTTTTTGAAGAACAGCAACACCTCGCCTCTGTTCCATGGCTTCAGGCGTTTTGCCCTCGGACAAGACGGAGCTAAAGAGCTTCTGGAGGACTTTAAGAACCGGTGTTCCACCCGCTCTCAGAAGCTCTGAAGTGATTCCGTCATCGCCCGGCGCCTTGTTGTTCTTAAGCTGCTTCAGGGCCATCCCAATCTCGTAAAGACTAATGTCCAGGATATCCTCGGTGTAGTGTCGGCCAACAGGACCATCTCAGTTTATTTTGAAGTCGGTTAAAAATGAATTATCGAAATCGGTTGACGTGGTATCGAGTTATTCGTCTATTTGTCGTGCACATCGTTAATGCAAAGACTTCTATGGTTTTATCATGGATACCATTCTAAGAACTGGACCAAATAAAATGGGACCAATCGGTGACCACCAGCTTTCAAATAAAAAAATATCGTCAAAATCGGTTCACTCAGTGGAAAGTTATGAGCAGGGCCCGTAATTTTCATGCCGATGACATCAATTTGACGTCACGCTCCATTTAGGGTGATGCGAAATAGTTTTATTGTTCATTATTAATCATTAGTCGTCAATCATTTTAATCATGTACAAATATCTTCAAAAGTAGTATATTTACTCGTGAAATAAATAATTCCTACTTGATACGTGCTGTACGTTAAAGAGGAATTCTGTTTTGTACGAAATTATTGTAATGTGTTAACAATATCATTAAAAAAATTTATGTATAAAAACAAATCAAATAGTTTTATTTATGTTTCACGTATCAAGTAGGTGTTATTTATTTCACGTGCAAATATACTACTTTTGAAGTTATTTCTACATGATTAAAATGATTGACGACTAATGATTAATAATAAATAATAAAACTATTTCGGATCACCCTAAATGAAGCGTGACGTCAAATTGATGTCATCGGCATGAAAATTACGGGTCCTGGTTATGAGGTAACAAACATTAAAAAAACAATCGAAATGAGAACCTCCTCCTTTGTTGCGCTTTGCTCCTCCTGTGGGAGTACGATTGCAGGATGGTATTTTAGGGCATTTCTCCGAGCGTTTCAACCGCCGTGACTTCGGTGGCAGCCTTATCACACGAATTCCGTGAGAGATGCAAGAACTTTAGAATATATTGGTAGACGTAGTTGACAACTACCTAGATATACAAAAAATGTGTGTGATACCCACGGAAATCGTAATAATCTTGCCACCGAAGTCACGGCGGTTGAAACGCTCGGAGAAATGCCCTAAAATACCATCCTGCAATCGTACACAATTAGCGATAAGTAATAAAAGCATGAGAATGAGAGATTCGTACGAAAAGTTACATGACCATATCCCGAACGCTGCCCAACCGAGCTGGATTCGGTGGTTGACCTCTTTCTCGAAGTTGGACCTACCTAATTGGACTACTTGTCCTAGGTAGATGTACGAGTCAACAACTTCGAGTACCGAGTTTTCAACAGAAACCGAAGTGGGCACAACATTATGGTGTGGGCACAACATATTTATTATGGTGTCGTGACTTCGAATCTGTCATTCGCACACATTTAGTACATATCGCTTATGATTGATATGATTTCAAAATGGCATCTTGATTAGGCATGCTGCTCGACATATTATATGCCTCTCCTATCAGCAGCAGCGTCATGATAGTGGACATACTACTTTGATCGCCATTCTGTTGAAAAATACAAGTACAAGTCGAACTTACGATCCGATGGTTTCAGTATTTTCATGTTCTTTATTATGACAATAACAGCACAAAATAAAAGTTATGTATGCATGTAAATTTAAACTCTATCGATTACAATTTTGCTAACAGTCCGCAACCAGACGTATAGAGACGTGAACGATGAATTTTAAGTTATAACAGGCCGTTTTTTTATCATCAATTCTCTGTTTTTTAATTAATAGGCCTTTTAACTATGGAAACTGTAGGTCTATGCTGCAAAAAACTTGTAAAACTACTTGTTAATAAATAAAATAAAATGATCAGTTACAAATCTGTAAGAATCAACGACGTATCACAAAATTATGTTTTAGTACAACTGGTGCCTTTTTAGGCTCTAGTGCGAGAAGTGTGTCATTTTACGTCAGGTCCAAAACTTCGAAGGCCATTTGCACTAAAAAACGTAGTACGAGACACGAGCAAAAACGAAATTCGTAACTCGTGTCGCACATGTGTCGTAATATACTATTGTGGGCATGCTTGTTGTACAAACAGCAACACAACTAGGTATACACTTCAGAAATTGGAAATATTGCCTGAAAGAGAATCACATGTCAGTTACATAGGAATGTTGAGCCACTTGGCAAAGGATGCAATTACGTCGTGTAATATTATGGATTCGGTATATTTCGTTAGTAGGCACGATCGCGACATTTCCGATGGTCCCCGATGATATGTCATCTTTGTTGCGTCAAAATTTCAGTATTTGAAAACTAGATGACATAATTATAAAGATTCCTTCGTCTACGAAACTTAAGAATTAGCTATCGGCCATTATTAGACGCTAGATGTCGTTGTTCCTAGTGGAAACTGGATAACGACAGTTCTTCATAGATTTGTCTGAAACCGTTTAGTAATTTATTAATGTTTTTACGAGGTCAACAAGAATTTATTCATTAATGTAACAAAAAATAAAAACCATATAAAAAAAAGTATGTTTTCTTCAAATCGGATGCCATGATTTCATCATCATCATCATCAGCCTATGATAGTCCACTGCTGGACGTAGGCCTCTCCTATTATTTGTTTATTTGTTTATTTCAAAAGGAATTTGTAATTACAGCTTACGCCAAAACATTACAAACTTAATTCTAGCTTAACCTACATTTTAAACACTACAAAAATTCAGTACAGAGATTCAAAAACTGTTCTACATCCTCTTACAAGTGGGTGCCATTCGGTTGCAAATACGTCAGTATGCGGTGCCGCTTTGAGCACGGAGTTGAGCAGCGTGAGTGCGGCGTGCAGCGGCGCCTGGCGCAGCAGGCCGCTGCGCGCGGGCGGGGGCGCCAGGAGCCGCGCGCTGCGCAGGCGCACAAGCGCTAAGGGCGCGTACAGCCTTACTACCTCGCCCACTAGGTCTACACAGTCCACCCTGTTATGCATGAGACCCAGCGCGAGCTTCGCCAGCGCCATGTATCGCCTGATTTCCAACGATTCGTATCCTAACATACCTAGCAGAAATCGCGTTGGGTACATATAGGGAAAATAATTAAATTGACTCCGGTACAGATGCCGCAAATATCTTTTCTGAACTTTTTCTAGCATAAGTATGTAGGAATTTTCGTGGGGAGTCCAAACTGTTGCACTCGATTCCAGTACGCTTCGAACGAGAGCCGAGTATAGAGCGCGCATGGCCATGGGCGAGAACGACTGGGAATTACGCAATACAAATCCAAGTTTTTGAGCCGCTTTCTTCGCAACATTGACCGCATGCTCACGAAACGTTAGTTGTTGATCGAAAATGACTCCCAGGTCTTTAACTGAGCTGACACGTGCAATAGCGCCATCATTCAGCTTATACTGATAACTAATTGGCTGAACGGACCGAGTGAAGGACATTACTTCGCATTTTTTCAGGTTGAATGCCAGTCTATTAAGTGTGCTCCATCTATATACCGCGTTCATATCATCTTGTAGTTCCTTGCAATCGCTCTCCTGCCTTATGACCTTTATAATTTTAACGTCGTCTGCGAACATAAGGACTCTACAGTGGCGTACTACGTTTGGCAAATCATTTATCAGGATATTGAAAAGCAATGGGCCCAAATTCGATCCCTGACTTATGCCCGATTGAGTGGCATACGCATTTGATAAATACGGTCCGTACTTAAAGAATTGAGTTCTGTCAGCTAGGTAACTTGAAAAAACTCGCAACAACCTAGGTACGAAACTCATATCACCTAACTTTGCTAGCAAGATATCATTGTCCACTCTGTCAAATGCCTTTTGGAAATCCAAGTATATGACGTCCACTTGATACTTTTTGTCGATTTGTTGAGACATTAGACTGACTAGTGAGACTAGGTTAGTTACCACCGACCGCTTTGGAAGAAATGCATGCTGCGCAGTTGTTATGTACGGTAAACATTGTGGCAATATAAGTGCATGCAGTGTCATCTCAAATGCCTTAGCGAGCGAACACAGTATAGCTACGGGTCTGTAGTTCTCTACTTGCGTCCTGGACCCTGTTTTTGGGATGGGTGTTACTCGCGATTGCTTCCAGCACTGAGGGTAAATTCCAGTTGTTAAAATGAGATTAAATATGAACTTAATTGGATCACAAAGAGAATCAACACATCCCTTTATGACATACGGGGGTATGGCATCTGGGCCTGGAGACGTATTGGCCCTTAACCTTTTTACTGATTTCTGTACATCATTTACAGAAAACATTGACACATCAACGCGTCGCGAATCCGCCACCCCATTCGCGCTGACTACAGACGGATCCAGGAGAGGTTTGCCTACCCGAAATACCGATTGAAAATGATCAGCGAATGCTCCAGCAGCCTCAGTACCATTGAACTCCTTATCTCCTCGAGTGACTCTAGGTTCTATGCCTCCTCGTGAACGCAGGCTGTTAATATAATGCCAAAACTTTGCAGGATCGCTACTCAATTCGTTCGATACTCTACCCATGAACGACTCATACGATGCCCTGATATCATGTTTTATTTTACGTCTTAAGAAATTGAATTCTGATTTTAAGGTTGCTTCGTTCCTGATTTTCCACAGACGATGGATTCGCGATTTGCGTTCTATATCTCGAATTATCTGTTTCGTGTAATAAACTGGATAAACTGTGCAATTTGAAATCGTTCTTACCTTTTTTGGTATTAACTACGCGTATAGACGCATTAGGAGGTAAATGCCCATAATCGCCACGCTGGGCAAGCGGATTGGCGATCGCAGTAATGTGTCCACTGTGATGTCGCTGCTGCCCATCATCAATCTTTGATCAAATAATGGTCAGTGACACTTCAATCCCTTAGTCGACTCTTACGACACCCGCAGGAGGAGTTGGGGTGGTGACAAATTGTATTCTTATTGCCGTCACCACACGGCTTGCCATGATTTATCTAACATTAATAGGCGAGGTATTTTTTCAAGTCAAGATATTTTTACAAATAGCCATGTTATCGGGCAATTTTAAATTATTTTTCCATTGACAGAGACAAATGCTATTGCTGTCTTTATTATAATTCGTCACATCTCTTAGTTGACGTTAGTTGAATACTTATGTAATCTTTGTGGAAATAGGGTAGATAGACGTTGGACAGTCTACCTTTATAGGACAGTCGACCTTTAATCTGTCAGTAGCCATACAAATGTTTAATAGAGACTTGATAGTTTCTGGCTGAAATTCTAACTTTGAAAAAATATCTGACAGTGACAGCCGTTGAAAATAAAATGAACGAATATTTCTACATAGCAGCTTAGCAGTCAAATTACCGGTTCTGAAGTTACATTGACGTCTCCAGGACTAAAGCGGATGTTATATAGGTATAACGTAACTATAGTAACGTCAGCTTCCGGAAAATCAATCATCAATCATTGGTTAAACGTTTTTGTTATTACGTAACCATGGTAATGTCACCTTCTGAAGAAACCGCTAGCGATCATTGGTTAACCGTAGCAAGGCCCGCTCCATTGGTCAGCAGAGTTCGGCAGAAGTCGTGATACCAGTCTCATATGATTTCGGAACCCGATTTGTATTATTCGACGAAGTTGCGTCAATCAACATTCCCATGTATTATTATTTGAAGTTGACATAATATAAATATATTTATCTCTTTCATTTTCTCTCTGCTCTGTCTTTAATGGTCAGTTAGGAGTGTTGCTGTTTGTACTTCGACGCATATGCTTACCTCGCTCGCAACTCGGCCTCCATATTGGCCAATCCAATCCTGGTGGGGATGTTGCCTTCCTGCACCGCCTCGCAAGCCACCGCAAAGCGTTCGATATAGTTATCCTGTTAAACAAATATTAAGTGCATAATTATACCGAGCTGGTTTCATCTATATTTATACACTGAGTGGCGTGTATTATGGGTAAAACATTAAACAGTAGATTATTTAGCACGTCAGCAATGATTTATACATGGTTAGAAGTGAAAAAAAAAACGTCTGTGGAATGAGCTCCCTGCCGAGGTTTTCCCGTTGTACTACAGTATGGGGTTCTTCAAAAGAGGAGTGTACAAGTTTTTATTGGGTCGGCAACGCGCATGTGACACCCCTGGGGTTGCAGGCGCCCATAGGCTACGGTGCCTGCTTTCCATCAGGCGGGCCGTATGCTTGTTTGCCACCGACGTGGTATAAAAAAAACGTACATTATTGTTGCACCATTTCTACCAGTGTTTTTTTGCTTTTCACGTAAGTAGGGAGCCTGGGGCTTGTAAGTAGGTACATGGTAGGTAGGGCTTAGGTACTTTGAAACAAAATTACTTCGAATTGGGAAAAAATATATCAGCACTATTTTCAATCAAGCGCAAAATATCTCAAACGCCATAAATGATTTTCAACCCTTTTGATTAACAATCGCCAACTTCTTTACTTACCAATGGATGCACAGTAGTATGAGCGTCTAGAGTGACACTATCGGCTTGTGGTTGTCCTCGTGCCAGGGAGAAGCACGTCCGGAAAGATGTATGAACAGTTTGGGGGTGATTCTACATGCATGACTGTTGAACTAGGGGGTGAAAAATCTATTTCGACCTCGAACTATAACATAGAAGTTGAGACGAGCGCTAAAATATCTCTAGAAGGTGAAGTGTCATTCTGCGCTCTTTTTTGGCAAAATATCTCGAATGCCGATAATTTTCAACCCTTTTTGTTAGACATCGTCCATTGTATTACTCACCGAAAGAAGCACCGATACAGGGGGTAATTTTCAACCCTAGGTTAAATCTATTATAGGAAGGGTGCACCGATACAGGGGGTAATTTTCAACCCTGGGTTCAAATCTATTCATTTTAACTCACCAGTGGATGGACAGTAGTATGAGCGTCTAGAGTGACACTGAATATCGGCTTGTGGTTGTCGATCCACCTCGTGCCAGGGAGAAGCACGTCGGGGAAGATGTACGAGTAGTTCTGAGGTTGTTCTACATGACTGCCTGTTGAACTAAGTAGGGAGTGAAACCCCTATTTCGATCTCGATCTATACCATAGAAGCTGAGACGAGCGCTAAAATATCTCAAGATGGTTATTGGTCAAGGGCTATTTTCTGCTCTTCATTCGAGCGCAAAATATCTTGAAAGCTATAGGTCATTTTCAACCCTTTTGGTTAGACATCGTGAATTGTATTACATTACTCGCCGAAGGATGCACCGATACAGACGGTAATTTCCAACCCTCGGTGTAATATATTATTGGAAGAATGCCGACACAGGGGTTAATTTTCAACCCTTGGTTATTTTTTTTTACTTACCAAAGGATGAACAGTAGTATGAGCGTCTAGAGTGACACTGAATATCGGCTTGTGGTTGTCGATCCACCTCGTACCAGGGAGAAGCACATCAGGGAAGATGTACGAATAGTTCGGGGGTGGTTCTTCTTGCATCACTGGTAGGTTGAATTCGCCGCAAGTCAGCTTGCTGTTGCGGCATAGAGGGAGCCACTGAAATGAGAGAATATATGAAATGACAGCAATTCGCTGGCTCTGTGACTCAACCTCGTAAAATGGCTTACGAGGTTGTGTTATAAAATATATTCCTGTACAAAATACATACAGTCGAAGACAAAATAAGGGGAATACAATAACGTTCAAAAATATGTCCCAGTGCACTCTAATTCTGTGTAATAAGAACGTCGTAACATATTTATGAACGGATTCTTTCTATACTTATTTTTGCACTTGACTGTACATTTCATATACGAGGTTGAGTCATACAGTATGAATGTTTTTTTGTTAAGTATTACGAAGTTTACGAAGAAATCATTATTCTATTCTTATTTTCTATTCTAGATATATTTCATGAGAGAATGGTGTATTTGCTGTGATTTATTTTTCAGAAGTTATTTTACAAAAAGATTTCACTTTAGATTGGATCAAATTGGACTGACAAAGAGTATATTTTAACTGTGCTGGCACTTCGGTTGCTACGAATTTTTGTAAGCGTGGGTTACTTTTTCACCAGTACAATAAATCAACATACGTGATAGTAGTCCAAAATACAAATTACTAGCATTTTTTGTTACTACCCTGTTACCACTTTGGAACAAAAAAAAACTGAAATACTGATAATGTTCGAACTTATCCGTAAATCTAAAAAGAAGTGTGGACGTATTACGCATCTATCGACGTGCATAACTAGCAAAACGCACGAACTGTCAACTGTTTGTTTAAAATGATGCGGGTTGGGCCCGCCTCCCCACCGCCGCCATAGTCATACCGCACCGTTGACGCCTTGTAATTAGTGCGCCCATATGTTACATTTTCTCAAACATGCAATGAAATATTATCTTTCATCATCATCATCATCAACAGCCTATGATAGTCCACTGCTGGACGTAGGCCTCTCCTATTAACTATGCGTATAGACGCATAACAATCTTAAACTGGAAACCGTATAAATTGAATAATCATTTTGAAATGCGTCACGCAGAAATACTGCCTAATAAAGGGAGTTTGAAACAAATTTTCTTTATAACCACAGTATAGGAACCCACCGAATATCCAACCACAGTCTCGACGTTTTTCTCCTGTTCCGGCGCCACCGGTTTCCTCTGGCAGGATATGTGCAGGAATGTGAAGAGTAAGTGATGCTGGTCTCCCAAATCTGCTGGTAATTTGATCTTGATCTCATCGTAGAGGGAGGGGTTCCTGTGAAAGGAAGTTTTAAAGCCCATTTGACATTTTTAGGGGTTTAATTCCATAAACAAGCTATGACGTCTTACAGTTTCCCCGAATTATCTCAAAAACGTAATGTTCGCTTCCCTGTCCCTCTCACAAAATCTACTTTTGCTCAAAGATTTAGTTCTTTACTACATCCCTATGTATACAATCAAATTTGTTCAAAATTTCCTTTGCAAGAATAATCTCTTCGAGAAACAAAAAATAAAATACAAACATGCCTCAAGTCTCTTCATTATGAGGACATAAAGAAGTTACTGAGAGTTGTACAGTGAATGTAAGCATTACACACGTATAGACACACACACACATAAACATATGTATACACAAATACTCAAATCTTCATTCATTCATATATATTGATAGGTTACTTTAAGTATCTTTTCCGAATTTTGGTTACCTGCAGTACAGGCTTTGCCTACTTAGTGCAGGAACCAGGCTAACTATTGTTGTAAACCTATACCACGAATAAATGTTTTACGTCTTACGTCTTAATTAGCAGCTATATACCATGCATGCTATGCACGATTTCATTCTGCATTCGTATACGATAAGCGATAAGTCACGTGACCATGATAATGTATGGAAATGGTCATGTGATTTCTCGTACGAATCTGTCAGTCTTGTACATTTATTACTTATTGCTAATCGTATACGATTGCAGATTGGCATCTTGTTAGGCCAGCTGCTAGAGAAATGGGCCGTGGTATAAAAGTATTAGTAGTTGTACATAGATTTGGATAGAAGAAACAAGTTCATTCATTTGTATGGCGGCCGAGCGTGTCAGATTTGTACTGAAGTTGTTACTTGCCTATGATTTTAAATATGTCTCAGGCCCTTGAGTATTCATATTTTTTTTGTGTTGTTGCAATTAATATTACTTAAGGACGCATTATTAATGTTTTTGTTCACTACAACTTACAAAATTTGACGCCCGAAAGCTGTAAGCTGCGATTAAAGACGGACAACTCAGTAGATTTTACCGAGTTCATTTGACACGCTAAGTAAATACGTTTGCTTGATCTATGGTATATGTGACATCTGTGAGTTGTACTTACTTGTTATGATAAAGCACTGTGGTGTACGCTTCAGAGGTGAATTCTGGACATGAGCTTCGTCCGAATATCGCGGGCAAGGCGCTGGACTGCTGCTCGCCTGACATCAGCTGGACTCGAACCTGTATAGAATTAATGTTATTATAACTTGAAAACCGGCACGAAAAATTGTGTATTCTGATTCAGCTATAAAATTTTAGTAATACATTGATTGTTGAAGTTCTCTTTGTTATTTTCTGATCCTTTGCGAAAATGTTAACACAATCTCGTATGCATAAAAGTTGCTACTATATGGGAGAAGCAGGATTGGACCAGAGCATCCCATGAAAACATCTTCTGACGTGAAGTGTCAAGTGAAGACTGGAAGGGACAAACTAAACTTATCGGCTGTCTAATATAGAAGATATTCTTGAATACTGGGGTATCGATGTATAATTATGGGGTATCGATGTATAAAGTTTGTTAAAAATGACCATTTTCTCGCACCCTGAATACTTTATCCAAAATCTGAAAACGCCAATCTTCTTTAATTGAATATCGCACGAAGGTCTCCTAAGACCATTTTCGCGTAGTTACACGGGACCTAGTAGCTGCCCTCACTGACCCAAAATCTTTTTCCAGCCTGTATACATACACCTAGGATTATTTTAGACAACCTTATGTTAATACTTATTAGCTTAATATCTATTTTGAAACAATTAATTAGAAAGATAAGTATAGAATATTAAATAGTATTACATTTTATGTCAAAGATAATAATAATTAATTATAATGTATAATAATAGTACTCACAGTAATGTTTCTAGCGGAGCCTATGCGCGAGGTATACGCGTTGAGGTTGATCTCTCGCACGTTCACGTACATGAGGTTGCGGTACTGGTGGTGCGGGGCCGCCACTGGGTGTATGAACGGGAGGACTCCAGTGTATATAATAGTACTCACAGTAATGTTTCTAGCGGAGCCTACGCGCGAGGTATACGCGTTGAGGTTGATCTCTCGCACGTTCACGTACATGAGGTTGCGGTACTGGTGGTGCGGGGCCGCCACTGGGTGTATGAACGGGAGGACTCCAGTGTATATAATAGTACTCACAGTAATGTTTCTAGCGGAGCCTATGCGCGAGGTATACGCGTTGAGGTTGATCTCTCGCACGTTCACGTACAGTCAAGGAAATTGATTCGCGTACCGTCTTAAGTCTAAATTGTTGATGTCAACCGAGAACACTAAGGGTTATCTTTATTTGCAATACTAACATGACGTTTGTGCCGAGTAGTATGTTTACGAGCATTTCCGAATACACGTCAGTTTGAATGGTCTTGTCACTTGAATATTGATGTCAAAAACGACGAATTATATAAATAAGAATATGGCGGCAAATTAATCATCAATCCATCACGGTGACTTTGGACATAGACGTACTGAAAGCAGTGACCATAACCAATTGCAGGTCTACCAACCTGACCTGACGTAACGGATAACTCCGATTGGTTAAATCGAACATCAACGAAGTGTGTAAGGTTCAGGTAGCCAACATGATAAAAATGTGACTTCCATGACACATATCATCGTAAATACTACAGTGCCATAAACATAGTTTAGTGTTGCCAGTGGTTGCTAGAACTGCAGCGGCAATAGCGACGCCGTCACTGGGTCAGAAAAGTTTGTGGTGCTATAATTAAAAAGGTTGCAGTAACTCACCGACAGACGTCTGTGGAATGATTACAAAGAAAAATGTGAGATAGGTGTCAAACTTGCAACAGACAGGGATAGAAATATAAGTTCCTCCTTTATTATATATTGTGATAATGATAAGTTCCTGAAATGAATGTTTCTGCAACTTGTCCATCAAAATAAATTTCACAATAAAAAAAAAGTTTTTTGCTTAAAATGTTTAATATCTAGTATAAGCACCATAACAATCAGAGACAGCTTGTAGTCGGGCCGGCATCGACTCTACTATCCGACTACAAATATCTGATCCACGCAACGCCTCCCATACTTCGTGGCAGTGTCGTTCTAGGGCTTGCTTTGTCCTTTCTTGGCCATTTTCCCACATTTGCACCATAATACCCCATATGTTCTCAATGGGGTTTAAATCGGGTGATTTGCTTGGCCAATCAATTTCAATTATTTCAGGATGTTGACGAAACCAATTTTTAGTGACCCTTGCCTTATGAATTGGACAATTGTCGGGAACAAAGTGTATATTTGGAACTTCTTCCTGGGGATAAACGTTTCGCACAGTGGGAACCATGATTGTATCCATTGTTTCTACATAATCTATGGAATTGGCTCGCGAAGGTATCTGGGCAAGCTCGCCGACCCCCGCAGAAGATATCCACCCCCACATATTGACACTTATACGCCCTGACGCCCGGTTTGGAACAACATGATCTTCTGAATACCGCGTCCTATCATATCTCCACAAACTCAATCGTCCGTCTTGTGATGAACGAAAGGATTTTTCATCTGTAAATATTGTTATATTTACAGATGAAAAATCCTTTCGTTCATAATCGTGCTCCAATCAAAATGTCTGTAACGGCGTGCAAATTCAGCTCTTGCTATCTTGTTGGCATCAGTCAATGCTACTTTTTTCGCATGTCGCCTGTGGTGAATGCCGATACCGTGAAGATAATTTCGCACTGTGCGTAAGCAAACTTCAAATCGATCAGCAAAATATTTGGTTGGCGTGAAAGGAAGTTCTTCATAACGTTGCCGCATTTCAATAACTTGTTCAGGCGTCAGACGCCGTGAACCGTGATTAAAACGTCGGCGATCTTCTGTATGGCCTTCTTCTCCATATCGAGTGATCCATAGTCTCACTGTTGTTCTAGACATATTTAATAACCGAGCTATATCTCGAATGCCGTGGCCCAGCTCATGTAATGTAATTATTTCACTTCTTCGTTCCGCGTAGTTTATTCGATGCATTTTTAGTTTTATTAGTTTGACTTTTGATTATGTCACCAATTTGACATTGCCAAAAAATATTTTTATAGTTAAATCGTAAAACTATAAATAGGTTAAGGTTATATTAACTAGACAAAACTGTTTGACATAGCAAAACAAATCGAATGATGTTTATATAAGGTTGAGGTTTGCATAACTATAACCCGATCATGTGTCATTTTACTTACGTAAACCAGTTTCATTCGCTTAAAGAAATATAAACCTTAAAGTAATCCTTTGTTTCAAGCAATAAATCATCCAGACGGTACGCGAATCAATTTCCTTGACTGTACATGAGGTTGCGGTACTGGTGGTGCGGGGCCGCCACTGGGTGTATGAACGGGAGGACTCCAGTGTATATAATAGTACTCACAGTAATGTTTCTAGCGGAGCCAACGCGCGAGGTATACGCGTTGAGGTTGATCTCTCGCACGTTCACGTACATGAGGTTGCGGTACTGGTGGTGCGGGGCCGCCACTGGGTGTATGAACGGGAGGACTCCAGTGTATATAATAGTACTCACAGTAATGTTTCTAGCGGAGCCTACGCGCGAGGTATACGCGTTGAGGTTGATCTCTCGCACGTTCACGTACATGAGGTTGCGGTACTGGTGGTGCGGGGCCGCCACTGGGTGTATGAACGGGAGGACTCCAGTGTATATAATAGTACTCACAGTAATGTTTCTAGCGGAGCCTATGCGCGAGGTATACGCGTTGAGGTTGATCTCTCGCACGTTCACGTACATGAGGTTGCGGTACTGGTGGTGCGGGGCCGCCACTGGGTGTATGGGGAACGGGAGAACTTCTTTCGTTGGTCGTATGTTGTCATCTGCTGGTAGATGAATTAACAAATGAATTTTCATTGAATAGTTTCTTCGGTTACCGCGATGATTACTCATGAAATAAAAATATTAAAAACGGATATACGTATATTAATTTAATTTAACTTCATCCCGATCCACCCCTTCAGTCGCTCGCAGACCACGAACCCTGTAAAGTGTTGGAAACGTGAGTTTATCCCGTTTTTTATAATTTTATTTCATAATTTTCATTTCTTTATTATGCTTTTTGTTGGTTTACTGATGGCAATGCGGTTTATACTAATGTAAATTAACTCGATTTGATGTTAATTATAAAAAAACTGTATTACTACAGGTTCATTTTTTATTCACTGGCGAAACTTTAGGGGGTTAATTCTGAATTCATATTGATGAACTTTTACTAGTTCAAGTTCTTTAATGTTAAAAAACTATGGGACAGACATCCGATTTTAGAAAATCTAATATTCCATACAACCTGAGACATTACTAAACGAAAATATATAGAACATCTGATTTTTATTTCTCGAATCGGATATCGGTCCCGTAGTAAAAGTTCATCAATATTGCCTCAGAAAATATCCACCATCATCATCAGCTTATGATAGTCCACTGCTGGATGTAAGCCTCTCCTATTAACTATGCGTATAAACGCATTAGAAGGAAAATACCCTAAATCGCCACGCTGGGAAAGCGGATTGGCGATCGCAGTAATGTGTCCACTATGATGACGCTGCTGCCCATGATCAATCTTTTATCAAATAATGGTCAGTGACACTTCAATCCCTTAGTCGACTCCGACACCCGCAGGGCGACTTGGGGTGGCGACAAATGTATTCTTATTGCCGTCAGTAAATATATCTCTCAAAAATTTGGGATGTGAATAAAAAATCAGCCTGTATATCGTGGAATGCGTGAACCAAGTACACAATATCCAACCACATGATTTCTTGGTAGGAATCAAAACTTGCACTACCTGCAAAACACTCAATCGATGCTCAGGTTGTTCTATGTAAGGAAAACCCCAGCTGTGTATTCCCATCGACACAATAGTACAATACATCAGAGGCCGGGAAAATGAGGATTTCCGGCCAAGATGGTATATAATCCGATTTCACGCCTAGGCACGTATAGTGCTTTTCTCAAACATACAAGAAAAAAATGACAATGTTGTCGAAATTAAAAAAAAAGTAACTTTGCTGCCCTAGGCCTGAAAAGTGTTATGAAATTCCATTTCCATCCCAGTGAGTTACTGCGCCCTAAAAGCGATACTTCCCAGTCTATTTTAAGGAACGTAAAGACAATATTTCATTGCATGTTTGAGAAATAGTACATTACTATAGAGGACGGGAAACGAAGGGTTACAGGCCAAGTAGATATATCTGGCCGAAGGAACTGATGCCAGATAGGTATACGCGGCCTGTAACCCTGTTTCTCGCCGAGATTTGTATAGTGCTTTTCTCAAACTTGCCATGAAATATAACGAACTGATTTCGCGGAACCATACTATTTCATTTGTAAATATACCAATAGTACACTATCGTAAAACATAAAAAAAAAACATTCGCGCCTAACTTTTTTTTTATCTGTTTAAGGTATTCTTTTACCTGGTGGTATAGACATTAATTCTAAGGTTATTTTTTTTCTGTGGCTGAATGTCAAGACCTAGTATCACAATTTGACGTTTCAAAACAAAAGACAGTCTGTTTGTAGTCCTAGGTGTGAAATAAATACATGAAATCTCTTTACATATCATCTTAGCACATGACACCGGATACATAGTATTTCCGGGTTTAATTTAAAATAAGTAACATCAACATTCCGCAGCAAGTTTGAGAAAAATACAATTAATATCTGCTTGAGCGGCACTGAAAACCATGGAACACTTCATTCAATGGCCACCATGCCTTGCTCTGATGACTTGATCGTCGTAAACTAGAACACAATAGGGGTAGCTGAATTTTGCTCCGGACGGAATTTAAATCTAAGCCTTAACGGAATTTAAATCTAAGCCTTGGAAGGCTTTGAATAGTATCACCTCCATAAGGATGTAGTTTAGCTTCAGCGTGAGTCCGTCCTTCAACTCCTCAGGGCACGGCCCCTCGATCTTCAGAACAATATGTAGTTCTGGAGATTGACGCACCGTGTAAGAACTAGTATATTATTAGCAAGTTGTGTAGTGTTGAGTGCAACCCCCTTTATGACAAAAGTAACATTGAGGATTCTTTCCTTGCATCGCCCCCGTCACCACTGCCCACGGCCAGTAGCCGTTCTAGCAGAGTGCAGGCCTGCAGTACGCCGAGGGCTTTTGAGGGTGCTCCGAACGAGGGAACTCTTAATGGGTCGAAACATACGTGAGCAACGAAGCCAGGGCTAGCTCGCGCCTCACTTCTAGCTTGTTGTACCCCACCATTCCTAGCACGAAGAGTGTGGGATACAGTAAAGGATAGCCAGGATATACGCCGTACAATTTTAGAAGTCTCACATATTTATTTTGAATGCGCTCCAGCATCATTTTGTATTTGGCTTCGTGTGGACTCCTTACCACCGCGTTACTTTCGAGGTGGCTCTTTACTTTTAATATTGCATTATTTTACCTCCATACGGATGTAGTTTAGCCAGCTCCGGTGTGAGGCCGTTCTTGAGGTCGTCAGGACACGGCGCCACCTCGATCTTCAGCACTCCTGGGAGGCACTTCAGCTTCTTCGGTGCTGAGCTGGGCCGCTTGATCTCGGCTAGGAACTTGTATAGATCCTCGTCGCGTAGTTTATCGGTTTACTATACCGTGGAATGCGAACCAACTTCTCTATATCCAACCACGCGATGTGCCTCCAAGAAAAAGTTTTTTTTGGAATCACTGAACCAATGCTCAAGTTAGTCGATGTAAGGATAACCTCTGTAGCGAACTCTCATCGACACAAAATACAATAATATCTGCTAAGATAGGCATCGCTGATTCGTAAACCAGACCACAATTGGGCATAGTTATGGAATATCGAATTAAGCGACTGAAGCCTGTCATTTAATTTGAATCTTTCTGTCAAAAATTAAAGTTATTATTTTCAGTGACAGACTTCTGTCGCTTGATTCGATGTTCCATAACAATGCTGGTGTGGCTGGATTTTGGTTGGACAAGCGTATCGTTTGTATCAAGTTAGATGACTTTTATGAATACAGTAAGCCTCGCTAGCTATCTTACCTCCGTACGGATGTAGTTTAGCCAGCTCCGGGGTGAGGCCGTTCTTGAGGTCGTCAGGACACGGCGCCACCTCGATCTTCAGCACTCCTGGGAGGCACTTCAGCTTCTTCGGCGCCGAGCTGGGCCGCTTGATCTCCGCCAGGAACTTGTATAGATCCTCGTCGCGTAGTTTATCGGTTTACTATACCGTGGAATGCGAACCAACTACTCTATATCCAACCACACGATGTGCCTCCAAGAAAGTTTTCTTTGGAATCACTGAACCGATGCTCTGGTTGGTCGATGTAAGGATCACCTCTGCAGCGAATTCTCATCGACACAAAATACAATAAGATTCGTAAACCAGACCACAATTGGGCATAGTTATGGAATATCGAATCAAGCGACTGAAGCCTGTCATTTCATTTGAATCTTTCTGTCAAAAATTAAAGTTATTATTTTCAATGACAGACTTCTGTCGCTTGATTCGATGTTCCATAACAATGCTGGTGTGGCTGGATTTTGGTTGGACAAGCGTATCGTTTGTATCAAGTTAGATGACGTTTATGAATACAGTAAGCCTCGCTAGCTATCTTACCTCCGTACGGATGTAGTTTAGCCAGCTCCGGCGTGAGGCCGTTCTTGAGGTCGTCAGGACACGGCGCCACCTCGATCTTCAGCACTCCTGGGAGGCACTTCAGCTTCTTCGGCGCCGAGCTGGGCCGCTTGATCTCCGCCAGGAACTTGTATAGATCCTCGTCGCGTAGTTTATCGGTTTACTATACCGTGGAATGCGAACCAACCACACGATGTGCCTCCAAGAAGAAGTTTTCTTTGGAATCACTGAACCGATGCTCTGGTTGGTCGATGTAAGTGAACTCTCATCGACACAAAATCCAATATAAAGTCCATTCATCCATAGTTGTCTTATCTAGTAAGCAACTTTCTAACCTAAAAGTACACGTTTCCTGTTGTAAACTGCTGTTTCCTTGATTAAAAAGTAAGCAATTTACTAATCACTACGGACGGACTGCACAAATACGGACTCAGGTATCGTATAGGCAAATATGGCAGTTTACAACAGAAAACATACTTTTAGGTTAGAAAGTTGTTTACTACATAAGACAGCTATTATAAGGATGAATGGACCGTAATATCAACACAAAATACAATAATATCTTCTAAGATAGGCACTGATTCGTAAACCAGACCACAATTGGTGTCGTTGGATTTTGGACTTTTCAAAATCTAACCCACTTTTTCATAAACGTCTATCAAGCTAAGTATCGTTTGTACCAAGTTAGATGACGTTTATGAATACAGTAATCCTCGCTTTTAGCTATCTCACCTCCGTACGGATGTAGTTTAGCCAGCTCCGGGGTGAGGCCGTTCTTGAGGTCGTCAGGACACGGCGCCACCTCGATCTTCAGCACTCCTGGGAGGCACTTCAGCTTCTTCGGCGCCGAGCTGGGCCGCTTGATCTCCGCCAGGAACTTGTATAGATCCTCGTCGCGTAGTTTATCGGTTTACTATACCGTGGAATGCGAACCAACTACTCTATATCCAACCACACGTGCCTCCAAGAAAAAGTTTTCTTTGGGATCACTGAACCGATGCTCTGGTTGGTCGATGTAAGGATAACCTCTGCAGCGAACTCTCATCGACACAAAATCCAATATAATCACTCCATAGTATAAAATAAAGTCACTTTTGTTGTCCCTGTGTCCCTTTGTATGTACGCTTAAATCTTTAAAACTACGCAACGGATTTTGATGAGATTTTTTTAATAGGTAGAGTAATTCAAGAGGAAAGTTTATATGTAGGTATAGTACCCGTGCGCAGCCGGGGCGGGTCGCTAGTATCAACACAAAATACAATAATATCTGCTAAGATAGGCATCGCTGATTTGTAAAGCAGACCACAATTGGTGTCGCTGGATTTTGGTTGTACTTTTTAAAATCTAACCCACTTTTTCATAAACGTCTATCAAGCTAAGGGCCTGTTTCACAATCTCCAGTTAAAGCTATCTGTCATATAAAAATATCACACTCTCTTTATTCTTCCAGGTGAAAGAAAGAGATAGTGTTATTCTTTATCTGACAGATAGCTTTAAATGGAGATTGTGAAACAGGCCGTAAGTATCGTTTGTACCAAGTTAGATGACGTTTATGAATACAGTAAGCCTCGCTAGCTATCTTACCTCCGTACGGATGTAGTTTAGCCAGCTCCGGGGTGAGGCCGTTCTTGAGGTCGTCAGGACACGGCGCCACCTCGATCTTCAGCACTCCTGGGAGGCACTTCAGCTTCTTCGGCGCCGAGCTGGGCCGCTTGATCTCCGCCAGGAACTTGTATAGATCCTCGTCGCGTAGTTTATCGGTTTACTATACCGTGGAATGCGAACCAACTACTCTATATCCAACCACACGATGTGCCTCCAAGAAAGTTTTCTTTGGAATCACTGAACCGATGCTCTGGTTGGTCGATGTAAGGATCACCTCTGCAGCGAATTCTCATCGACACAAAATACAATAAGATTCGTAAACCAGACCACAATTGGGCATAGTTATGGAATATCGAATCAAGCGACTGAAGCCTGTCATTTCATTTGAATCTTTCTGTCAAAAATTAAAGTTATTATTTTCAATGACAGACTTCTGTCGCTTGATTCGATGTTCCATAACAATGCTGGTGTGGCTGGATTTTGGTTGGACAAGCGTATCGTTTGTATCAAGTTAGATGACGTTTATGAATACAGTAAGCCTCGCTAGCTATCTTACCTCCGTACGGATGTAGTTTAGCCAGCTCCGGCGTGAGGCCGTTCTTGAGGTCGTCAGGACACGGCGCCACCTCGATCTTCAGCACTCCTGGGAGGCACTTCAGCTTCTTCGGCGCCGAGCTGGGCCGCTTGATCTCCGCCAGGAACTTGTATAGATCCTCGTCGCGTAGTTTATCGGTTTACTATACCGTGGAATGCGAACCAACCACACGATGTGCCTCCAAGAAGAAGTTTTCTTTGGAATCACTGAACCGATGCTCTGGTTGGTCGATGTAAGTGAACTCTCATCGACACAAAATCCAATATAAAGTCCATTCATCCATAGTTGTCTTATCTAGTAAGCAACTTTCTAACCTAAAAGTACACGTTTCCTGTTGTAAACTGCTGTTTCCTTGATTAAAAAGTAAGCAATTTACTAATCACTACGGACGGACTGCACAAATACGGACTCAGGTATCGTATAGGCAAATATGGCAGTTTACAACAGAAAACATACTTTTAGGTTAGAAAGTTGTTTACTACATAAGACAGCTATTATAAGGATGAATGGACCGTAATATCAACACAAAATACAATAATATCTTCTAAGATAGGCACTGATTCGTAAACCAGACCACAATTGGTGTCGTTGGATTTTGGACTTTTCAAAATCTAACCCACTTTTTCATAAACGTCTATCAAGCTAAGTATCGTTTGTACCAAGTTAGATGACGTTTATGAATACAGTAATCCTCGCTTTTAGCTATCTCACCTCCGTACGGATGTAGTTTAGCCAGCTCCGGGGTGAGGCCGTTCTTGAGGTCGTCAGGACACGGCGCCACCTCGATCTTCAGCACTCCTGGGAGGCACTTCAGCTTCTTCGGCGCCGAGCTGGGCCGCTTGATCTCCGCCAGGAACTTGTATAGATCCTCGTCGCGTAGTTTATCGGTTTACTATACCGTGGAATGCGAACCAACTACTCTATATCCAACCACACGTGCCTCCAAGAAAAAGTTTTCTTTGGGATCACTGAACCGATGCTCTGGTTGGTCGATGTAAGGATAACCTCTGCAGCGAACTCTCATCGACACAAAATCCAATATAATCACTCCATAGTATAAAATAAAGTCACTTTTGTTGTCCCTGTGTCCCTTTGTATGTACGCTTAAATCTTTAAAACTACGCAACGGATTTTGATGAGATTTTTTTAATAGGTAGAGTAATTCAAGAGGAAAGTTTATATGTAGGTATAGTACCCGTGCGCAGCCGGGGCGGGTCGCTAGTATCAACACAAAATACAATAATATCTGCTAAGATAGGCATCGCTGATTTGTAAAGCAGACCACAATTGGTGTCGCTGGATTTTGGTTGTACTTTTTAAAATCTAACCCACTTTTTCATAAACGTCTATCAAGCTAAGGGCCTGTTTCACAATCTCCAGTTAAAGCTATCTGTCATATAAAAATATCACACTCTCTTTATTCTTCCAGGTGAAAGAAAGAGATAGTGTTATTCTTTATCTGACAGATAGCTTTAAATGGAGATTGTGAAACAGGCCGTAAGTATCGTTTGTACCAAGTTAGATGACGTTTATGAATACAGTAAGCCTCGCTAGCTATCTTACCTCCGTACGGATGTAGTTTAGCCAGCTCCGGGGTGAGGCCGTTCTTGAGGTCGTCAGGACACGGCGCCACCTCGATCTTCAGCACTCCTGGGAGGCACTTCAGCTTCTTCGGCGCCGAGCTGGGCCGCTTGATCTCCGCTAGGAACTTGTATAGATCCTCGGCGCGTAGTTTATCGGTTTACTATACCGTGGAATGCGGACCAACTACTCTATATCCAACCACACAATGTGCTTCCAAGAAAAAAAAATCTTTGGAATCACTGAACCGATGCTCTGGTTGGTCAATGTAAGGATAACCTCTGCAGCGAACTCTTGTCGACACAAAATCCGATAGAAAGTCCATTCATCCATAGTTGTCTTATCTAGTATACAACTTTCTAACCTAAAAGTACACGTTTTCTGCTGTAAACTGCTGTTTCCTTGATTAAAAATTAAGCAATTTACTAATCACTACGGACGGACTGCACAAATACGGACTCAGGTTTGGTATAGGCAAATATGGCAGTTTACAACAGAAAACGTATACTTTTAGATTAGAAAGTTTTTTACTAGATAAGACAAATAAGGATGAATGGACTGTAACATCAACACAAAATACAATAATATCTGCTAAGATAGGCACTGATTCGTAAACCAGACCACAATTGGTGTCGCTGGATTTTGGTTGGATTTTTCAAAATCTAACTCACTTTTTCATAAACATCTAGCTAAGTATCGTTTGTACCAAGTTAGATGACGTTTATGAATACAGTAAGCCTCGCTTTTAGCTATCTTACCTCCGTACGGATGTAGTTTAGCCAGGTCCGGGGTGAGGCCGTTCTTGAGGTCGTCAGGACACGGCGCCACCTCGATCTTCAGCACTCCTGGGAGGCACTTCAGCTTCTTCGGCGCTGAGCTGGGCCGCTTGATCTCCGCTAGGAACTTGTATAGATCCTCGTCGCGTAGTTTATCGGTTTACTATACCGTGGAATGCGAACCAACTACTCTATATCCAACCACACGATGTGCCTCCAAGAAAGAGTTTTTTTTGGAATCACTGAACCGATGCTCTGGTTGGTCGATGTAAGGATAACCTCTGCAGCGAACTCTCATCGACACAAAATCCAATAAAAAGTCCATTCATCCATAGTTGTCATATCTAGTAAACGACTTTCTAACCTAAAAGTACACGTTTTCTGTTGTAAACTGCTGTTTCCTTGATTAAAAATTAAGCAATTTACTAATCACTACGGACGGACTGCACAAATACGGACTCAGGTATTTTGGTATAGGCAAATATGGCAGTTTACAACAGAAAACGTGTACTTTTAGGTTAGAAAGTTGTTTACTAGATAAGACAGCTATTATAAGGATGAATGGACCGTAACATCAACACAAAATATCTGCTAAGATAGGCATCGCTGATTCGTAAACCAGACCACAATAGGTGTCGCTGGATTTTGGTTGGACTTTTCAAAATCTAACCCACTTTTTCATAAACGTCTATCAAGCTGTATCGTTTGTACCAAGTTAGATGACGTTTATGAATACAGTAAGCCTCGCTAGCTATCTTACCTCCGTACGGATGTAGTTTAGCCAGCTCCGGGGTGAGGCCGTTCTTGAGGTCGTCAGGACACGGCGCCACCTCGATCTTCAGCACTCCTGGGAGGCACTTCAGCTTCTTCGGCGCCGAGCTGGGCCGCTTGATCTCCGCCAGGAACTTGTATAGATCCTCGTCGCGTAGTTTATCGGTTTACTATACCGTGGAATGCGAACCAACTACTCTATATCCAACCACACGTGCCTCCAAGAAAAAGTTTTCTTTGGAATCACTGAACCGATGCTCTGGTTAGTCGATGTAAGGATAACCTCTGCAGCGAACTCTCATCGACACAAAATCCAATATAATCACTACATACTATAAAATAAAGTCACTTTTGCTGTCCCTATGTCCCTTTGTACGCTTAAGTCTTTAAAACTACGCAACGGATTTAGATGCTTTTTTTTAATAGGTAGAGTAATTCAAGAGGAAGGTTTTTATGTAAGTATAGTACCCGTGCGCAGCCGGGGCGGATCGCTAGCATCAACACAAAATACAATAATATCTGCCAAGATAGGCATCGCTGATTCGTAAAGCAGACGACCACAATTGGTGTCGCTGGATTTTGGTTGGACTTTTCAAAATCTAACTCACTTTTTCATAAACGTCAAGTATCGTTTGTACAGTCGACGTCAAAGATATCGTTACGGTTTAGGTGCCAAAAATATATTTACACGGCTTTATTGCCTTGACATTAAGGTCGTGTAAATATATTTTTGGCACCTAAACCGTAATGATATCTTTGACGTCGACTGTACCAAGTAAGATGACGTTTATGAATAAGAGAGTAACAGCCGTATTCATAAAAAATCCTTAATGGAGGTTTGATCTGTTCATTAACTAATACACTGATTAAGCCTAATGAACTGTTTATCTAAATGTTGATTCATAAACGCTCACTAAACCTATATTAACTAATAAGCCGTTAATTTACCGATTGGATTTATTATGTTGCCGTCTTGACAAATATGGCTCAAAAATGTAAGCACATCACTACTTTTTTTTTAATTTGACAGATTATGATCGGATGGCGCCATTGTTATGTTAGTGGAAATTGTAAATTTGATGTTACGACTTGCAATTTTATGATGTATTTCATTCTTAAAAGTGAATTCAAGGATACGAAATGAAAATTGGACCGTAGAAGATAAGATACGTAAAAAACATGTGATTTAATTATGCTCTGTACGGACTTATAACAAGTTTATGAAATTATTACTTGTAACTTTTCAACGATTTTTATTACGCATGTTGCTACAAGAATTAGCAAAAGAAAGTGTTTTGGATGGAAAATAAAAACGCGGTAAGTCATTGTTTGTATTCATGTGTAGGTATGTGCATCGAGTTTTAAGGTTATTTTTGTGTATTGGTAGGCTATTACATTTGTTTTTCTGTGAGACACTTCCTTACTTTGCATACTTACATTTCATACATACATGCATACATGTTCATTTGTGCTAAATCAAAAAGTAATGACTGTAGGTTTAATGTTCTAATCAAGTATATGGAAAGCTTAAGTTCAAAGATAATGAAATTAATATTTAGGTACATATACATTGAAATGGCAACTATATGAAAAAGTGGTAGATGGTTTCAACATAATATCCAAAATATAGCACCTATAATAGTTATATTTATACTTTAATTTGATGTTTCATGGGTGTAAGGGAAGATAGTTAACCCTTTAACAGGCAAGACTCAAAACAATCCTGGATTCAAGCCTCTATCCATCCTGTAGTACAAAAAATGATGCTTAAGAAAAAAATACAACAAAAAGACTGTCACAGTGGTGTTTGTTTTTGAGACCTGTGCCCTATCAAGGGTTAAGACAGGATTGCATTTATGCAACATAACAAATGTATTTATAATAAAAATTTCATAGATAATAATAATTATGGTTGCTTTATAATCCTTGAAATGTAGTTAATAGATGAAAAGCTACATGGAATGTTATCATATCATACATAAGGCATATCTAACTTAGGGAAAAAAAGTAGTTTAAAGAAACATTTGATCATTTACATGTATGTAATTTTTCAGATTGAAATAGGAACTTCAGCGGCAAACAAGTCAGAATTTAGACCAAGATGCCCCAGCCCATGGAGTAACATGAGGGGTAGCCTCCGGCCGTCCAACTGGCAGAAGCACTGGTGTCGAAACAGTAAGTATCAATTTCTAACCAGCGGTCATGGTCTTTGGGAATAAGTACAAAAAGTTGAAAGGGAATTTTTGTTTATTACTTTTGTAATCACATTGATGACGAATTTATACGAAATTAAATTTTGGTTAATAATTTAGGTACATTTTTTTAAATTTAATTTCCTGAACATTGATTTGGCTGTATTATTTTTGCTCATTGTACAATGGATGTATATTTTGCATAATTTAATTAAAAAGCTAGGCATTATGTAATCAAAATAAGGTTTATTAGTTTTGCCTTAACAGGCACAAGTTAACAATATCAAAATGCAACTATATACTCTAATCAGTTGTTTTTAATTTCAGAATTTGAAGACAGAATGTGACAGCTGACAGCTGATATAACTGCTGTAGAGATTCCATACAGCTGCATAAAATCCTGATCAAAAATGCAGGGAGCATGAGAATGTCATGGACAGAATCAATTATTCTACGAGTATTATTGTCATAGTTATATTTCATTCACTGGATTGTCAAATTTTTTGACTTTCAATATTATATTATTTTTTTATTACATGCAACTTTCTTTGATTGCCTATTTAAATCCCCTTAGTAGAGGATTCAACCAACTGGAGTGACCATTGACAGGCTTTCTTTTCTACCAAAGCATGCCGATTGGGCATACTGTACGAGTATGACTGTTTATTGTGTTCTCTGGTTAGTTAAATGCTCCAATATAGAGCTATATGTAAGTACCATAGCTAATAATAACTGCTAAGTTGGTGTGCTTGTATGCCTCTAGAAGAACCTACATATTTTTTATTCACACACACATCATCAGCCTATTTCAGTCCACTGCTCGTAGG
>JALPQI010003136.1:0-92735 GCA_025490895.1 Thaumatotibia leucotreta | reverse complement strand
GTAATAAGGATCACGGATGTTCGGTTAAATATGTTGGCGTTTGTAACTACGGTCAATTAATTTAATATCAATTAATTTTGTCGCTGCCTATTCAAAGTTCCTTTAGATAGATAGATTATAGATAGCTACATTTATTTTTTCATGAAAATTACGTATTATTTAGTTACAAAATAACACAAATTCACAAAAAAATCGTCAAATGTACCTATACAAAATAATGATAAAGGAAATTTTAAAAAATCAATGCATAATTAAATTCACAATAATATTCTCAAATGTATACAGGGTGTTCCACAAGCCACTGAAAACCTTGAACGGGGTGATTTAGTAGGCTATACTGAACAACTTTTAATATGGGGCCAATCACGAAATCTAAAAAAAAAATTGTCTTTTTCATACATTTTGACCGATTTATCACGACATTTTATATCAAAAAGGGATTTTTTTTCTTTTGAGATTTCTGGGTTAGCTACATAGTCAAAGTTATTCAGTTTAACCTACCAAATAACCCCGTTCAAGGTTTTCAGTGGGTCGTGGAACACCCTGTATAGACAATAATATTACAATGCAAAGTTTATGTTCAAGTTAATTTTTTAAATCTAGATCATAACAATGCCAATATATGTAAATATTGTATGAAATATGATTCAAATTTTTGATTCCAGGTATTCATAAAATCGGAGCTCAAAGTGGGCGTAATATTTGTGAAGGAAAACCAATACAGTGAAGAAGAAATTCTGGACAATAATGAAAATTCACCGATGTTTGAAGAGTTCTTACAAGTATTAGGGGAAAAAGTGCGGCTAAAAGGTATTTTACAGAGTCCATTAATCTTCACCTTGTTACGAGTAAAGTTACGTTTGTTTACAAACAGGGTGTAATCGATAAGTGTTTACAGGCCATAATTCCGTAAATATAAGAGATATCAGAAAATGTTTAACTGATATTAAAGTGCATTACCCAACGAGTAAAATTACACTAATAACTTTTTTGAAATAAAATCAGAAATATCTCAAATATTAACTTCAAACCCTCCAATACATTTAGTACGTAACCGTTCATTCAAAGATTAGTTTAATACGAATATTTTTTTATTTACGAATAAATGTTACATTAATTATTTCATAAACGGCAGTATTATTATTTTATTACAAGGTATTCGTACAAACGGGTCTTAATCGCGTAAACTTACGTTTAATTATATCCTGACGTTTCGGGCATGACGTTACACCCGTGGTCGCAGGCAGACACACACACAGATTACTTTCTAATAACCAAACACATCAAAAGAGGGTTGAAATGCCCACAAATTGATATATAACACATATACTATTAATGCTGTTAAAAAAAATTGTGAACAAAAAACTAATACAAAATCTTTAAACAGCTCCCCTGTATAAAGTAAATTTTTGACTTGTGTCGGTTTTGTATTTAATTTATCGATTACACCCTGTATATTAATGTTGCTAGCGCTTCAAACTTGCAATAATACCCCTTTATTCATAAACGTCTCCTAACTTAGCAAGCCGCTAAGTATTGTCTTATAGACATATTGATTGATAAGACCGAAAGGCATACCGAATCCCAGTGTCAAGGGAGGGGGTAATGGGGGCACTTGCCGCCTGTATCCGTGCCTGTGAATAAGGGGGTTAGTATGCATCTATCTCGTGGGTATGGTGCTTTTTATTTTATTTTTTTGCTGAAATCTTATAGTGTGGGGACTATGTCATTTAAAAAGAATAAGGCTACTATAAAAAGTTTTTTTTAATCCATATTTTCGGATATAGTTATCACCGAAAATAGGTTCCTCCATGATTAAAAAAAAAAGAAAACTTCGAACGTTCTCACTGTAATCAGCCCAGCCCTTTTTGAATATGTTTTTTGAAAACGTTTTTTTAAAACAATTCTTTATTCAAGTAGGCATGGCAACAAGCACTTTTGAATAATCATTATCAAATTACACATGAAATGTTTTTTCAGTTCGGGTCTTGTTTTTTTTAAATAATCATAAATCTTACTATTAGTGGTAAGATTGCTGCATGTTAGCATGCATTAAATAACTAAAACATAAATATGGTTTTAAATAAATTTAGATATGTAAAAAAAAATATTTAAACGGATTATATCGCGTATATCAAATTAATGTATACTTTATACTCTGGACTTTTTCACAAGTCCCGAAGTAAGATTACATGTTTATACAATACCCGTACTTCAAATATTATAAATAATATATGTAGTATGTATAATATAAATATACACTAAATTTATTAATAATCATTTAATATCCAGTAGATACTGACACTAACCCCAATCTTGTTTCAGGTTTCGACAAATACAAAGGTGGCTTAGACACAGTGCACGATTTAACGGGTCTATACTCTGTATACACGAACTGGAGAGGCATTGAGATCATGTTCCACGTATCTACATTGTTGCCTTATGAACGCCATGACCCTCAGAAACTCCAGAGGAAGAGGCATATAGGGAATGACATAGTGTGCGTCGTATTCCTTGAAGCGGACAACACTGCGTTCTCGCCGGCTTGTATCAAAAGCCATTTCCTACATACGTTTATTTTAGGTTGGTACATACAGTTTGAGCGGGTTAGGGCTAAACGTCATGGGTGAAAAGATCTTATAACTCTCTGAAGTCCATTTGTTGGGGAGTATTGTTAAGGAGTTAGATGTGTTTATTGGCTTGTATGCACTTTCATCTTACACGGATTATTTATTTCAGTGTTTCATCACACGGTATAATATATGTTCGACGGTTATCATGGACAACGCTGTATTCCAAAATAATACGTGCTTGCAATTGGAATTCTAGTGCTTCATGTTAGAATTCAAATTACGACAAGATAGTGTCTAAAGATGCAGCGTTGTTCATAATAAGCGTCGGTATGTGTCGCATTGTTTTTCACTAGAGTCACATTAATATGTGATGACTCAAGCGAAAAAGGGTAAAACAATGTATATACATACCTATGTGCTAATGTGCTTGTATGAAACTTATACCGTTTTTCGCAAGCTTCAGGGAGTTTACCCTTTTTCGCTAGAGCCACAGATATATAACATTCATTTTCATTACCTACACCTAAGTATCTGCATATCTCGTTAACTTATACACAAAATTAAATAGGCACTTAAGCGATAATAATATGATATACCTATATTATTTACTGTCTAAAAAATATTTTCAAGTAGGTACTATTTCGCACTTTGTCATAATATGACAAAGTGCGAAACATACTTGAAAATATTTTTTATTGACACAATATTATTATATTTCAAGCGGCCTTCATAATAGATTGCCACTGTGATAACGTACAAAATGGCACATGAATCATTTTCTTTTACTGTACTACTTCTCAAGTAATAATTATAAGGGCCCGGTACCTTCGGTTTCTTCGGTACCTGTCACTGACAATCACCAGTGATGGAAGTTTCAAGCAAATTCGGGCTTTAAACACCATGCCGCATTATATACAGGGTGTGGCCTGTAACAGGAGCAAAAAATCAAATGGAAGACTCCTCTGACTGCCTCTAGTTATTCGCAAAAGGTCCCAGTGTTTTAAAGTTATCCATTAAGGAGAAACAGTATGTTAAAGTTACGACCTATGAGTGATGTATCTAGGTATCACAACATTGTACCTTATTAATGATTAAACATATTGGTAGTTCAGTGGACATAAAACTAAATGAGCTAAAAAGTTTTTTTTGAACTCATGGTTTTTTAACTGGTTTAGCAAAAAAAAATTTTTTTTTTTGTATTACACCGATTTAACTTTTTTGGTATAAGTCGACTACAGTAAAACTACATAAAAAAACCGGCCAAGTGCGAGTCGGACTCGCGCGCAAAGGGTTCCGTACCATTATCAATTTATTATTAAAAAAATACAGTTAAATCAACCTACGTCAAAAACTATAGAAGATAATTTAATCAAACCAAAAATCATTGATAGAGTTTATTAATGTGCATAACATATATTTTTTTCAGAATTTTATATTGCGTAGTTTAAAAAATAGAGGGGGGGGGGACACATTTTTCAGACTTTGAGAGCTGATATCTCGAAAACGATTTGCTTAAATAAAAATTTGATGTATAAACCTTCATATCATTTTCAAAGACCTTTCTATTAATACCCCACACGCTTATGTACAACTAAAAAAAAAATTCTATCCCTCAGTTACATGTATGGAGGGCCCCCATCCCAATGGTTTTTTTTACAATTTAGTATCATAATCCTGTAGCGGTTCATATAGCACATATCCTTAGCAAATTTCGTTACTGTAGCATTTATAGTTTCCGAGTAAATCGGCTGTGACAGACGGACAGACGGACAGACGGACATGACGAATCTATAAGGGTTCCGTTTTTGCCATTTTGGCTACGGAACCCTAAAAAAGGAAAAAAATGTTTTTTTTTTTTGCAATTTTTTTTTTTAAGTTTTAACTATTAAATTATGACTATTTATTGGGTTATTAGTGTACCGTTTCATTTTTTGCTCCTATTACAGGCCACACCCTGTATATTTCGGCTTTGTCCAATGACTAAGGACGCCCTGCATATGAATCTACTTAATTTTCTATAAATATAATAAATCAAAGAGCAGGTGGACATACGTATAACAGAATATAACCCTGGGTTTCATCGAGTAAAGTTCACCATATATTATTATTTGCAGTACGAGTATCAGCGCGAATAAAACGGCGACCAACAAGATACGAGGTATCGGTCGTCACTCGGGACGAGGTTGGGGCATACAAGCCATACCTCTGGGAGCAGAGTGTCTTCGACAAGGGGCCTATGTTCAGGTATCTATAAAAAGATTATGAAATCTTGAAAGAGCGCAGGACAAGTATAGATACTTTCGATAATTTTATAATTGCATGTACTCCTCAGTCACGTTAAGCCAGATTTACATCTGCAAGTTATTGCTGCAGGTTTTAAAACTAAGCTGTATGTAAGAAAGAAATGCAGCTATTTGCTACTCATTCTTAGCTTGTAGTTGCGTCTCAAAACTTGCAGAAATAACTTGTAAAGTGTAAATTCAGCTTCAGCTTCGTGATGTATTTTAACGGACTTAGTGTGCCATTCAAATGGATGGATGGCTCCATCTGTGCCTCTTTTTATTTTATTTACTAGCGCTTCATCTCCCGCTACAAGAATTTATTTCTTATTGATACAAGGTTCACAAATACCTCGCCTGACTTGCGCGGTCAGGCGGGGCAACACAAATCTTGAAGAGGCAGCATCAACTACCGTTTTTATTAAATTTTGTCTATATCTTTCAGAGAATGGCTCCTCACAAAAATAGTGAATGGAGAAAGAGCGTCCTACTCTGCTCCAAAGTTTGCAAGAATGCAAGAAAGAACGCGAAGCCAAATGCTCGAAGATATCGTAGCCAACCTGCAGAATCACGCTGAAACTGGACAAATACCTAAACCTTACAGAAGAGGTAACGTCGTCTATAGTTTTTAGCTAACTAATCCATTATTCGTAAGTTTTATTGCATGGCAATCAGGTTCGCTGGTTATCAAGATTGATGCAGTGAGTACACTAATTTCGCAATAATCTTAAATTTGAAAGTTTATTTAATCCACCGGATCAACATTTTGAAAGTTCACTTCAGGTCACTCATAACTAATAACAGTATTAACCTTTGACGGTTTGTAACTATATCAACTACTATCTAGTTTGCTAACTTTCGTTTATAGTTTGGAACTTTAAATATTAATCTTGGTTATAGTTTGGAGCAAAACGAAACGAAATCTATATAATGCTCCTTGTTAATTGATTGGGTTAAACAACTTTTTGAATGTAACCTTTTCCGGTATAGGTACTTACTTCATTTTTTTCCTTCGCTTATCCAAATATTTCAGTGTAACAAAACCATTCTAGTTTTATCGTAATTTGCCTAGAATCTTTTGTAAATTTTAAAGCAGCCTCACAGACATATCCCGTACCATCCCGTATCATACGTTTATATGATAAATCTGATAATATTTACTTGCCTTTTCTATAAATTAGTAAGACAATACACTACACAAGCATGGAATATACATAAATGATGTATAATGGTATAATTATAATGCCTCAAAAATCATTTTAGAAGAACTAATCCAAATATCACTGATCAATATTATGTACCTTCAAATAGGTAGTTTTTATTAAAATCATTTTACACTGTATGTTTATAAATTTCCCTATTTCAGGTTCTTGGCGTCCTATCGGACATATGAGGCCATCGTCCCCTCTCCTGGACTCAGTTCGAGATCAGTTCGAGGACTACGATCAACTTGCGAAGGACTTCACGAGGGTATTCCTCAATAACGAGCTAAATGTGGCCACCAACGCGCAACTATTTGACGTGGTGTTCCTCGTGGGCCAGTCGAAGCAGAAGACGAAGTTTATTGGAGTGAGGGCGATATTGGGAGTCAGGAGTAGGTAAGTCAGCGTTAAATCGTTCGCTTAAATTTATTGTCTGGGTAGTTTCATAGGTAGTAATCTGCTGGGCAATGCTGATCGTGCTCTCAAGTGTAGTTGATCCAAGCGGCCCTATTATAAGTGATAAATAATCCTGATGTCCTTGTATTGGGTAGCGAGCTTTTTTCTCTTTTCATCTCCTTTAATCTATGCAGGAAGATCACAATCAAATGTTTAGGAGAAGCGTACATTCCGTGCCTTCGTCGTCTTCTCCGTTACTAAATTATTACATAGCTAAAGCAAAATAAAAAGTTGAGTGGATTCAACACCAGGTCTACTATTTAATTTTACTTCTGCATATTTACCTAACGTTGTTGGTTAAAATTTGGTAGAAAGTTACGGGATGAAATTGTAATGGTTTAATGAGGTCACACGAAGAGAAGTTCTTGATGATACTGAAAATAATAAAAAAATACATTTTCTAGGGTATTTCAAGAGATGCTGTACGGCATCCAAACCGGGTTCGGGTCACCACAGGTTCCAGTAGCAGAGCTACTTGCGAGGCCAGCGCCCACACTGTTGTCACCAACTCCGGCGCGGCAGAAGAGCAGTAATTTCCTTCAGGTGCCTGACATCGAGTCACCAAGGTTAGTGTCTAGTGTGCTTTAAAGAGATCAGTAGACGCGTGGTGACGGCAGTATAAATACATTTGTCATCACCCCGACTCTTCCAATGGATGTCCTAAAAATTGACTACGGGATGGAATTGGACATACCTACATTGATTGAAAATTGATGATGGTCAGCAGCGTCATACTGCGATCGCCGACCCGTTTGCACAGCGTGGCGATTATGGGCATCACCTCCTAATGCGTCCATGTGCATAGGGTAATAGAAGAAACCTACGTCCAACAGTGCACTGAAATAGACTGGTGATTTGAACTGTGCTAACCTGTCAAAAGAGCTGCAACTTCCGTAAAGACGTTTGTTGAAGACCTATGCTTAGGTCCTCCCAAGTGGCAGAAGCAGAGATATCCCTGAGGCCTGTGCCCACACTTGCGCATCATTACAGCAGGAATTTTCTGCGTTTGCCGGAAATTAAGTTGCCAAGGATAGTAACTATGACATGGGAATATCGTAATTCAGATTAATCCTACAGGTGAATCCAGCGCCAACTATTAGCTCCTGGGTAACAGATGCGTACCTACCTAATATCTGCAGAAAGTCCGATATTATACGTACCTATACGTAATAGTCTAATAGTATAAATATATTTAGTAAATACGACATCCCGCGGTCGACCTCTCTTTCGAAACAAAGGAGTAAACGTCTATGAATTTCTTTCTCTCTTTCAAATCGTTCATGAACGTTCAAATGTTTTATAAATCGATTCTAGTCGATTTATTATTTATGTAATACATAAAATATGATGTGGTTTACAGACCAAAGAGCGTACCGAGTTCGCCCATGGTGAAGCGAGCCTTCTCCCGACTCGGTACGATCACCGCCGGCTGGGGGCGCTCCATACGCAAGCAGCACTCGCAACTGAACGCCGATGACAAGAAGAAATGGGCCAGCTCTCAAGACTGTTCGAGTAAGTTCAGATTTTACGACATGAGTAGTATGCGTAATAGGGTGTCCTCTATTTTACGAGTTTTACAAATTAATAACGCATACCCCCTAAATCGGTTTCTTTTACCTCAAAACACACTGAAAAAAATCAGTTAATTTCTGTAACTGCAACCCGACGACTTTCATGCCATTTTCCTACATTGTATGAAAATTACCAAAATTTTTTTTCGTTTTTTTTTTTTCTATGGCATTAAAATATACTACTGTCTTATAAACAGTTTATCATAAAATTAACTTGATGAGAACAAAAAAACAACGCATTATTATCAACTTACTGTCTGACTAATTTTATTCATAACAATTTGTATGGGAATTTCAGATGAAAGTCGGCACGGGTTCCTGTTACAGGAATGAGCTGATTATTTTTTTCAGAGTGTTTTGGGGTTAAGGCCATATTCTTTGACCTCCCAACGCTAGTTTTAAGCGTCATCCAGCCTCCGCTAATGCCCGTGACAGTCGCCGTCAATGACGACGTGATACTGTAATACTCATAGTGAAAATATTTACAGTACTACAACTATGTGACTAGTGTGAATCGAAACGACATAGTGTAACATAATAATAATATAAGTGATTAATTTATAATCTGGCAAGCTCTAGCAAGCAAATAGACTTCACTAAACTTCACGTTGACGTCACATAGAGCATAAATTAATGATTCCAATTGATAAGTATTTTATCATAATTTATAATTTCAAACTCTTTAGTCAACTGATATTGAGATGTAGTCTGGAGCAAAATGAAAAGTCACGTGTTTGTATGAGACCCAATACATTCCGAGTCTCATAATTCAATAAAATAATGCAAACAAAAGTGTTTTACACGTAAAACACTGAAAGATCACGTTTCGACGACATCCTGATCCAAATTTGGTCATAATGCACCTCGAGAACACGACGTTACGACGTTTGTTATTGACCCACAAAAGACTTTAAAGACAATGTGAAGAATGATTTATAAAGTAGTTTTGGTTTGATTTGTTAAGTAATGCGGTGCGAGTTAATATTATAGCTTTTGTATCGACCGATAAAGCTTTATCCGCTGCAATTAACGTTATATGCTTTAGGTTATTTTTGTATCACCATTATAAAATGCTCTGTATACCTACTTCATATATACCTATTTCATTATACTGTTTATACTACGTTTAAAAAAATAATATTTAATGTTATTTAACTAAAGATAACAAACAATAGAATCTAAAACCACGGTATGTTACCAAAAGTCCTTTATTACATTTAATATAACATCATACACTTTGACTTAGACTTCGAAAATTTTACACATAGCGGCTCCAAGGATTTTAGAGCCACGATATGCTATGAAATGTCCTAAGCCTTATTATAAATATGACTTTACTTGGCCATAATTTTTTATATTACATTTTTATGTAGAACCATACATGGGTCTAATTACTGCTTTAATAAGGTACACATTTCATCGTAGAAACTCGACGTAAAGCATCAGGATTAGACACAACTAACCCAATCCTCTTGAGTAATAAATAAAATAAGTAAAAAAAGTTTTAAGTTAAACGGTTTTTATTGCACCAAAAACTAGAAAATAAAAATTAGTTACTGGCGTATATGATATTTTCTGTACATTACTCACGCGAAACTATTATCACTGTAGTCTTCCACAGTCGGATGCTAAAAGACCGCAAGTACGATCCGGGAGCACAATTTCACATATTTTGTATGATGAAATATAATTCTTACAATATTAATTATTTCATCTCGAATACCTTTCTCTCCGTGCGGTGACGGAGTAAGAATACGAAAATCACCGCCCCTCTCTTCCCGTGGGTGTCGTAGGAGTCGACTAAGGGAAATACTGAGTAACCAGCTTCTCAGCCGGTGGTAGGGTATTTTTACTAGTACCCGCCTGGTTGGCTACCACCGTACATTCGGTGTAAACGCCCGTGAAATGACTTACCTTCGTGTTTGCCGTGTTTCGGGGTCAGCCGGTGTATTTACCAGCATCTAGCGGGCCAGCAAGGCGGTGGCAACTAACAGGTTACTGATTGTCTCCTGTTCGTTGCCGCCGCGATTTGGGTTCTACTTTTCACTTACGATCAGGTGGAGTGGAGCCACTTTGTTGTGCCAACGTTTTTTTTATTGGGTCGGCAACGCGCATGTGACACCCTGAGGTTGCAGGCGCCCATAGGCTACGGTGACTGCTTTCCATCAGGCGGGCCGTATGCTTGTTTGCCACCGACGTGGTATAAAAAAAAAAAAAAAAAAAAAACCTTTGACACAGACTTTGACGTTTCTTCTGATATATTTTTTTCTTGGTAAAGTTATGTTGTTCCGTGGCAAAATGAGTTTTCATGCAGAGATTAGACCTATGTTTGGGGTCGTTTTCTATAGGGCTAAGTTTATTTAAGTACCTAATACTAATCAATGCGTGATAGATCAAGTTCTTAAATGTAACATATGTAAGTTTTACATCATAAGGAAGTAGTATTATTAAGAAAACTGAAAAAAAAAACAAACGGGAATTCTACTATTACCTCGCCTTAAAAAAGCCGATTTAGGGGGTATGCGTTATTGATTTCTAAAATTCGTAAAATAGGGGACACCCTAATGCGTAATACTAACAACAGACAATATTATATATATATAATAATATTATATACATATATACATATATATATTTATACATAATATTGTTTGTTGTTAGTATTACGCATACTATATAATATTATACATATATGTATAATATACATATACATAATATAAAAACAGAGAATATACGTATCGTTTAATAGCTAAAGTTAATTAGTTTTACTAAGACAACATTTGAAAAGAATTACAATGAAATAATTAAAAATAAAATATTAAAACTGTGCAAACCAAAGTTAATTATTAAATTACACATATTGTCACAACTGTCGATTTTACCACAAAACAAATTACCTAAATACCTAATGCAATTTTGCTAATGAAATAAAACTCTCTAAAACGGAATAAATCGGGAATATTTTGCTATTTTTATTAAACGGCTATAATAGTCGTTTTCAAAACAGTTTGTGTGGTTTTGCACCGCTTTTAGGCTCGTAGTCCAAGATATCAATAAGTTTTCGAATACTCCGCTAAACATAAACCTTTACTGCAAACAAAGCAATACGCATTATTTCTATACCCAGTTGAGCGCCTGTGAATTTTTATATGGCAATTAATTAGTTTTATGTTACGAATCGTTGATGATTTTAAATCATCTCAATGGGATATAATATATTTGTTTCTCAATTAGCATAATATGTCAAAAATTTTGTCTTATTTCAGATAAAGAAGGCAAAGACAAAGATAAAGATAAAAATGCAGCGTTAGCAGTACCGAGGCTATCTGTTTGCGCTGACGCTCAGAAGGTGGACCGTGCCAAACTTGCGCAGACTGAGGTTAGTATATCCTGTCATAGCCAATCTTTAGGCAGTACTTGTTATATACCCAACCTATTTTGTTTTATCATTTTATACTGGGTTGATATGTTTTTTTATAATACGTAGATAACTAATTAAGTTTATTCGACGAAGTAATGTACCTACAGTCAAAGACAGATCTGACTAATTAGCTATGTATAGTTTTCCGAAGGTATGATTACGGATGAACGCATTTTAGACTCTATTTATCTATAAAACTGAATAAATGTCACCTCAATCACTTAAAAAAAGATTATCAACAATTCAAAAGGAATAAAAATAAAAGAGCCCCATTTTTTCGAACCGTTCGAACCGGAAAAATATAATATTCATACCTTCGGAAAACTTTACATTTATTAAGTAGATATTAAGTAGATTAAGTAGATACAACTGTGCAATTTGTGATATTAAGACACATTATTTAGAATAATGAACAACATAGGTGTAATATATCAATAGCACACTGGAATTCGGATGTGTTGTTAATTTATCGACATTTATTGGCATTTTAATGAAGCATAGAAAAATATTTTGTCTATTTGTCTATTATCCACATTTAAATTTATTTCTCTCATTATATATAGGCCACACGCGATATTAACTACTTCAACTAGTCGTTAAAAATAAAACTCGCCCGCCTTGAATGTTATTTTATATGAAACGTATTTACCTATTTTTTTTATACCCTAGCGCTAAAAATAGCAATGCAAATGCATTCATGGTACCACATTCATTAAAAAGGGTCAACACTGCGGATTTAAATCCCCTAGACTTGGATCAGATGAGACATACTTATTTGCCATCGTTGTTGTGTGAATTCAAGTATTTCTTCTTCTTCCAGTTCTCAATAATCGAGTTCGACCCCGAGACATTCCGCATACTATTGGACTACTTGCACACGGGTAGCTGTCCGCTGACGTGTGCGTCCATCCCAGGGCTGATCTGCGCTGCCGAGCACTATGACCTGCCTGAGCTGCTGCAGGCCTGCTTCCACCATGCCAAGCAGTTTCTTAGAATAGAAGTGGTGAGTATTGATGACACTATTGATGTGATCACTGGTAGAGTTACCGGTTGTCCACGTGTAGCCATCCATCAAGTATATAACAAGGACATTAGAACCAACTCCTCAGAAATGAGGCTTCTGAAAACTTAATCTTATAAACTGCCTTATTAACCGATTCCTCATCATCATCAGCTTATGATAATCCACAGCTGGACGTAGGCCTCTCCGATTAACTATGCGTATAGACGCATTAAGGGGTAAATGCCATAATCACCACGCTGGGCAAGCGGATTGGCGATCGCAGTAATGTGTCCACTATGATGACGCTGCTGCCCATCATCAATCTTTTATCAAATAATGGTCAGTGACACTTCAATCCCTTAGTCGATTAACACGTGAAAAATATTAATTTGAAAGTTATTCTGAAAACAGATTATCTAAAAAACAAATTCTTTTTCAGGTATGCACAATGCTTATATCGTTAGAAAACTACTACTGGCGATACACGTCTGCGTCGGAGCTTGTGAACATGATTTTAGCTTTCACGGAGCAGCGTGCTTACGCGCTGTTCCAGACTTCCGAGTTCCTAAACCTGTCAGAGTCCATGGTGCAGATGATCATGTGCCGCAACCTCGAAGTACCCGAGGTGCGCAAGTTCGAAGCTATGCTGAGCTGGGCGCGCAACAAAATTAAGGCCAAGTCCGCCAATAAGACTGATGCCAAAAATGAATTTAAATGCATTATGGAGAGGCTCGCTAGAGACTTGAAACTGTACAGGATCTCGCCGCAAGAGCTGATTAAGGTAGTGCTCCCGTCAAAGGCGATAAAGAACGAACGCATCCTGGAGACGCTCATGTACCAGGCTAACTCGGGCATGTACCGCATCCAGGATAGTTACATCGAGGCGTGTCAGCAGCGTCTGCAGAAGCAAGACTCCCGCTTCTCCGAGTTCGAGAGCTTCGACTACGGCATTTAAACGGAGCTGTGAGGATTATCAGTGTATTAGATAGATTTTGAAGAGAGACTGGCCTGCTCCTTCTCATAATGTGGTATGTTGAAGCCTTCTAAAGTATTATTGTTATACCTAGATGTACTCGAGTAGAGGTGCGAGAAATTATTGTACACTTCTCGGATACCTATTCCTTGTTGTTGTTCATTGATACCTATATATATTTTTTACATCTAGACGTGTTCAGCATAATCATCTCTATTTTTGGTACCATGAACTTTGCGATACGTGTGTTGTTTCGCAAATAAAGACACCCGATCGGCTGGTGTAGTGTCTTGTCGGTTTATGTCCACACAGATGTAGCTTGACTTGTGACGACGTATAGATACCTACATTTTATTATACATATCACAACATCCTAGCCAACTATCCTATATATGGATTACATTATAAACCGACCAAAATCATATACCCTTTTCTGTGATTCATAGATTAAATCATTTGATTTGATTGAAAAGGGGTTATAGTTTATACATATTTTAAGAATACACCAAAAGTGTGATACCTAAAAGAACTTCAATTACATAATTATTTTTTAATTGGTATCTCAAGAAAGGCATGAAACTGGAAAATCATACTTTATCAAACAATCATCATTTTTTCATACAAACGCGACTGATTCACCAATACGTTAAGTCGTATTCTAAAAAACATATTATATTATAAATTCTACGTATATTATGAGTTATATAATATGAACATTATGAATAACTAAATATCTAAAGGAATGTACAAAATAAAAACACAATTAAAAGTTAATAAATATTATCGTTACACTAGAGCATTAATTTATTATGTAGAGTAATAAAAAATGTCTATAAACGAATTCCGTTATTAAGATGTTTTTTTTCATCTGCGTATATTTTTTGTTAATTAATGTCGCTAAGCTTGTTGTTATGTTAAAATTATAATTAACCTTATATGGATTTGAAAAATACTTTGTTTTAAACACAAAAACACAAACTTTGAGAATTTTGTGTACTAATTAAAGGTAAGTAAACTTACAATCAGTTAATTTGTGTAACTTTAAATTAACATTTAAATAGGTACAGAATTCGTTTTATAATGTAATGTTTTATTTCCTGATTTTGTTATATAAGTACTAGGTACCTACTAATATTGATAAATACCTAAATGGAAATAAAGGTCATGAGGGACTATTAACGAACAGGTCCCCCTGTTCCAGCACCAGGTACCAATATCTACTAATGCGTTTCCGTTTCGGACCTAATCTGAATCGCGATGTGTCTTCTCTATAGAATAACTGTTAGAAACTGACATGCTAAACCTAAATTGAATCTAAAGATCGTAGCCCAAGTAGCCCTCCTGATATTTCAAGGTTTTAACTACCTACCATCCAGTGAGCCTACTTGGAACTGTGACAACTGTGTAACCATAAATTATCAGTTTATACTCACAATAATTAAGTTCATACGTAGGTACCAATCATTAGATAGGTATATCTTCTTAATCGAAAAAGACGCAAGTATACGGACTAAAAGCTAATGGTCCCCTTTAGTTCCAAGCCCGGTTTCTATATCCTTATTACGACCGTACCTAGATACAATTAATAAAATGAATGTTGGTATCTTCAATAGGTACTTTTATTTAGTTATTATATTTGCAATTTTAAATTTACAGATTCCTGTAACATGCACCCAATCTACATCCATTTTTAATGGAATTGTGTCATATGTCACGTTTACTTGATAAACTGTGAATCTAAAACTGCAAACTGGAAATTCTACTCTATTTTTTTAAGAAAGTTATGTTTAGATTTTTTCTGCTGTTATTAAGTAGTTAAGGTTGTCATAAATAACTACTCTATTCACTGTGCTATTTCTATATGTATTAGCGTACTCGCTGTGTTTCCGTGTAGCTTCTTCATAATTTATAATAACAGAAATGAATATATTTTCATACATAAAACATTGGTGTTTTTAAAATTAATGTGTAGGCCATGAAATATAATCAATGTATAGGCATAAAGTATAACAGTACTCTTCTCCATCACTGTAAGTAAATGTACAAATAATATTTATGTTTTGTCAACAAATTAGGTAACAATTTGTTGGTGTTAATACTGCTCTCCATTGGTTACATATTTATTCATTATTTTTTTATTGTTGTTTCGAACCCATTTCTTTAAAATCTTTTAATGATGGGCCGATGATCTTTTCATTTTAACACCGATAGTACCTATTCCTTCTGTTAGCGGACAGTTGAACTAGGTAGAGGTACTACTAACTTCTTGTAATCATAAATTCACTGAACTATTTTGTGCCTGCACAAACTAGTTTATTGTTCTTATAGGTACCTTTCGCTTTGTTTGTTTAAACATATACAGGGTAGAAAGGGACGACGTTCCATCCCGCTACCGACCGAGTCTACCAACCATTACGATGAACTTTCAGTATGGGACCGACATCGAAAGCGTACATGGAAAATTGATTTTTCCATACTATTGAACTCTAACTAATCACTCACTTTGTATGAGGGGTTTATTTTTTTTTTTCAATATTTCGATACTGTAGCACGGTAATGTAGCACGGGTATACTTGAGAAGCATATTCTAACTTGCTTCTAACATAGGTACAATAAAGCACTTTGAGTGTCTTAGCTTGAGTGAAGTGGATGGAATTGCGGATTATAAAACCTAGTGCTTTAAGAGCTCCACTAATAATGTTATTAATATGATTGTCAAATATTAATTTAGAATCATGTACGACACCTAGATCCCTTATAAATGGCACTTTCTGTAAGAATTGACCCTTCAAGGTATAAGTAGTAGCGATTAAATTACGTTGACGCGAGAACGTCATAGCAAAACATTTTGAAGGATTCAAATCCAATCTGTTTATTTGACAGTATTCATCAAGGCGTGCGAGGTCAGACTGAAGTAGTAACGAGTCGTCAATAGATGTTATTTTTAGGAAAACTTTCATGTCGTCTGCGAAACAAAGAAGCTTCGAATGCAAGAGACATTTATCAATGTCATTAACAAAAATATTAAAAAGCAATGGCTCCAACAACGACCCTTGCGGTACCCCACTAGGTACGGTGACCCATCCAGACATATAGTTATTTACTACTACAGCCTGTGACCTGTTTTCAATATAGGAAGTAAACCATCTCAGTAAGTCTCCATTTATTCCGATGTTTTTCAATTTTGTTAGTAATATGCCGTGGTCAATTCTGTCGAAACACTTGCTGTAATTGGTGTATATTACATCAACCTGACAACCATTATCCATGGCGTCAGTAACATAATCATTCAGGAGAACAAGATTAGAGACTGAGGATCGTCGGCGCAGAAACCCATGTTGATTAGTACTAAAATAATTATGCAAAGTGTTATAAACTTGACAAAAAACAATTCGTTCGAGTACTTTTGACAGTATACACAATTTAGAAATGGGCCTGTAATTCGTGATATCAGTTTTAGGTCCTTTTTTATGTACTGGGGTGATAAACGCAGATTTCCATACAGAAGGTATAGCACACTCTGAAAACGAACGTTTGAAAAGCAGTACTATAGGCCGTGCCAGGGTCTTCGCACAGTTTATTAAGAATTGTGCTGGCAGCTGATCTGGTCCGGCCGACTTGGAGGGGTCTAATTTAAGCAGTAAAGCGGTGACGATAGTGTGGTCGACTTCAATTGAATTTAAGTTAACGATTGACTCAGTGCTAGAAATATACGATTGGTCAGCGTTGGAATTAGTTGGTGGTGAAAAATTAGCAAAAAAGTAGTCTGAAAACGCCTCACAAATATCTGGTCCTGAGTTCACCAGCTGATTGCCATATTTCAAGCTACTGGGTAGACCGTGAGAGGTTGACCGAGATTTGACAAACGACCAAAATTGTCGCGGGTTACTAGTAATGTTTGTTTCGGCACTACGCACAAAATTAGAGAAGCAAGCCTCCTCCAATTTACGAACTCTATCTCTCAAAATATTGTATGAAATTAAGTCACATTTGTTTTTATATGTTTTGTATTTTCTTAGATATTTATATTTTTCTTTTATCGCTTTCTTTAAAGGAAAAGAAAACCATGCGGGATAATTGTCTTTTTTAATATTTTTACTAGGTATGAACTTATCTCGAAGTCTATTAAAAATTGTCGTAAAAGAGATCAAGCGATTGGTCTAGTGAGCGGTTAGAAAATTCCTGTTCCCAATCTATTGACTTTAATTCACTATTGATAGACATGTAATCGCCTTTATTCCAAAAATATTTGATTAGAGGAGCCGATTGCAGAGGTCTAATTGTAGTATATTCCATTTTAATAACAAGAGGTTCGTGATAAGGGTCGATAGGAACAAGAGGACTCGCGCAATGACTAACACTCACAAGGTCATTACATATAACTAAATCTAATATTTTGCCTGAACAATTTTGGATGGTGTTGTACTGGTAAAAATTTAATGAGTGAAGTTCGTCAATGAGGCTGCACTCGTCGCTACTTACGTAATTTGACGGGATCATAGTGGAGTCCTGCGCAGTCCATACAATGTTACTCATATTAAAGTCTCCAATTAGCAAGTATTTATCATCAGGACTATTCACTACTATGTCACTGAGATTATTTAAAAAATTATTTAACTGTTGCGAAAAAGTGAAACCATTATTTTGTTTACACAAATACAATACGCATATATGAACTTTTATTGGTCTATTTATATTGTCCTTGAGAGTAAGCGTAACCCACAAATCCTCGGCGGTTGAGTGGAAATTAATATTTTTATTGAAAAATTAAAACTAATTTAAATGTATAATATTGTAGTTCGGTTACAGCAACAGTTATTCATGAAATATAGCTATGGAAACGGATTACACATTACACCCTCGTGGACCACGATCGATGCAAAGCGTACGAACATTGAGATGTAATTAATATATGTAATGTACATGATATAATCCGTTTTCATACTTTTATTTCATCAAAATATACCTACTTGTTTGTGAGAGACTAAGTGATACGCCCGTCTTAAATTTACAGCCTGTATTTAATTAAGAATACTCGTATCTTTAGCATCAAGAAAAGCGTTCAACAATTCATCATTCTAGCAAATAAGCTAGACTGACGCCTTTTTTATCCAAATAAACCTTCTAGCTCCCTTCCTTCAGCCGGCAATTATGAGTATTTGGGTCAAAATTATTTTCGTTGTCTTATTTTGTGTCCCTAAAAAACGTGACACAGTTGTGATTTTTGTACGAGATGATGTTTTGTTTCCAATTTGAATTTGAATAAATCTAGTGTGAAAAATCAAGACAACGAAATTAATTTTGACCCATTTACCTCCTAATGTGTCCATACGCTTAGGTAATAGGAAAGGCCTTTGTCCAGCAGTGGATTGATTACAAGCTGTCGATGATGATTATGAAACCTTTCACATTAGTACCTACCCTTTTTACTTACATTTATTTTTTTACTAAAATCCTTAGTTATATTCGATGTAGATAAACTCACACGTGTAAATACAGTTGCTGACGTTTTAGATATTCCAAAGAAACATTAAGTGAAGGGTCCAGTGGTCCACGGAAAGAACATGCTAGTCAATTCAAATTACAGAAGGAAAAACTACCTTACTTTTCGCAGTAACCGAAGAAAATAATACCTTACTTTTAACAAAGTAAGGTGTGAATTTTCCATGATTGTTTTAAGCACTGGACATGTTTTTTTGCGTGGACCCTTCAAGTATTTATGATAATTATTTAAAAGTAAAGATCCGTACTAGATTTCTTTACATGGTCCTGAATAACTACAAGAGTAGGTAATTATGAAGAATTTAGTATGTATACATACCTATGTTACTTGTAAAATATGTTTTATATTTTCAAGAAGCCAAACAGCTACTAGGTAGTTTTTTTATTTTTATTTTACGTCGCATTTCCACAATCATTCTTGGCCAGTTTGTTAGTGGCCAGTTTCAGCTCGAATAGAGAAAGCCAAAAATTGGAATATAGTCTAGTGAACCAATTCGTTGGTAGAAAAGGGAGGCAAATTGTTATTTTTTATCGGCAGCTATCATAAATAACATAGCGTTTATATTTTTAAATGGTCGTCTTCTCTAATGACAAATAAGTTTGCCATTCTACATATTTTTTTGTGAAAAAACAAAACATGTTCTATAACTAAATAAAAATGTACCAAACTCGTTCAAGATGTTTATCAATTTAGCAAAATTTTTATTGTTTGTAGATACAAGCCTTCCCATTAGTTGCAATAAAATGAACACGTATTATGCACGTGTATCTTTTCTAAAGATTCTTCTGTGTGACCTTAGAAAAATAATAAATAAAAAAATACCTTGAGACATTTTCTGTTCTATTACGATAAAAATTGTGATTCTGGTTTGGTACAATTAAGGCAAAATTCAGTTATTTTGTGAATCATATTATTATAAAGTTTTAGTTTTTAGAGAGATTATATTTTCTTTTGTTCTTTTAATTTGAGTATCTTTACTTTTTAATGATATATCATTGGTATTCACAATATTTAGCTACGTAATCCAGCTATGTACTTATATTTACTCAGTGTTCTTCTTTTACACCTAGAAATAAGTCACTAAACTAAAATATACTGTTATGGTTATAAAAAGCTCTCCTGAAGCAATTTAAATGTTTGACATTTTCATCTATTTTAAATTATATGATCGGCAAGGGTGCGCTATTTATCTACGAGTTTTATACGACTGCGTTAAATTAGTATGAAAATTAAATGGCTCATTATTGCCGACTATGGCTTATAATATCATCTCTCTGTAGGTATACTTACTTAGTGGTGTACCTTACAAGGGTAGTTCCGTTCGATTATTATTCTGTCGCATCAATCGAGTCATTACCATTTCCACATTATTGACGAACAACATATAAATAGTGGGGTAATATTCGGTTATCTTATAGCAGACGCATGTTTATCTGCTTTTCTGTCATAATTATCCTGTTTGCTTTTCTAAAACGGCAAATAAAGTGGTGATGGTAATGAACAATAAAAACGCATAAAAATGGCATGTACCCACACAATGAATTTGATCCATGTAACAATTCGATGTTTTAGATGGTTATTTATATGGTCAAAGGAAAAAATTTGGTATAATTTCTTCGCTGGAGAGTTAGTTGTCTTCAAAAATCAATCATTTGGCCTTATTTAGTTAATTGCTGCCTGGTTATTTACGAGTATATTAACCCATTTACCCCTACCAGGTGTTATAAGTTAGAACACCGATGCTTTTTTTTAGCTTTTTGTAGTGGGTGACTGACAAAGTACCAAAAAATCAAAAAACCCTGGGGTTAGATTTTTTTTCATTTAGGCTTATCTGGGTTAAAAATAACTGGTTTTATTTCAAGCTTATACTTGATTGGTTCTTTTTCTCCTGTAAAACAATTTTTCTTATGTGGAATGGGTCTGAAAATCTTAATGAAAAATGTTTAATATTAGGTGTTAATGTATAAATACTTAGCCTAAAAATTAAAACGTTTCTAAAATTTTGGCAAAGGACACTCAAAAATAAAGTTGATAATGCCGATAAAATTTTTATACTCTTGGAAATTACATTTACAAAGTTGACAATCTTCAATTATTGTGGATAATTTATAATGATTAGATTTTAGTTTATTGTGATTTTGCTCAAAGCTTCGAAGGAATTTTATGCCATTAAATGTAACTTTTGGACTTGCACTCCAAACTTGGCTCTGTTCATAAAGAATATGCTTAATACTCATATATATGTAATAAGTTTGATTTGGTAGAACACCAATAATGGATGTGTTGATAAGTTTTCTATTCCAAAATTTTATCCTTCCTGTGATCGTGGATGTTGCTGTATTTATGTATATGTTAATATGTGGGATCTTCAAAGAAAATAAAAAAATATATAACTGTTATTTTGCATAAGCAAGATGAATATTCAATGAAATATTATGTGGTGAATAAAGATTTTTTTTGTGTATCTATTTTACCTATTGTTTCATTATTACAGTAGATCACACGACAGGGTGAACTGAAAATTCTTCAAGTGCTAAAAACAGTCGAGAGTAAAAAAATATTTACTATTGAATGTAATACAAGAAGAACATATTTACCTTAAAATAACTAAATGAACAATTCGTTTATGATGCCTACAGTAACGTATGCGGAATGAAATCTGGACAAAGTTAAATGTTATATTTAATAAATAATAACATTATTATTTTCTTAAACATTCACGTCTCTTAGTTCGATTTTAACAAGGATTCATGCAAGATAAAAACTACTTGAATCCAAAGTAGTTTTTATTGTCGTTTTATAGTACTTTATCGATTGATGTCGAAAAAACAGATGTTAGCATTTTTCTTGCCTAATTTTATCTTCTGTAGGAAAACTTTTTAAACAAACATCATTTACTCAATTCCATATTCTTGTCCATTGGGCTATTGGTACTCTGACAATAATAGTTACTTTGCGAAAAATGTTTAATTGAAGTTACCTGTAACCCGTTCACCGCGACATTCGTTACTGCAAAATCAGTGTTTTTTTTTCATTTCTTTACCTAATGACGAAGTCATATTTCCATAGTTGGTTATTATTATTTTCGGTGTTGGTAGATTGAGGATGTTTTAATCAATTTTGTTGTTATATTTAGAAGTCCCCCTGAGCTCTCTGTTCGATTTTGTGATTCAGTCTAACGTAATTTCGTTTATTCGAGCTCTCTCAGAAAAGTCGCTTTAGTAAAAATGTTTCATTATACTAGGGTTTCTAATATTATTTACTGAAAAAAAAACGAAATTATTATAAAACAGTGTTTCGAATCTTCCCTACTTCTAAAAATTAAGAATTATCGTCGATTTTGGCCATAGCAAATGTGTCCTGTGGAAAATATATGCAGTTTTGCGACATAGTTAAATAATTGTATTCGTTAAGTATAATTGGCCATAATTTGTAAAGAAAGACGCCAAAACACACAAAACTTCCCAAATTAATTAAAAAATGTAAACAAATTAATTTAGCATTGAAATACAGTTACAATTTTTGTTTATTACTTGGTCAAAATCTGTCCGGAATTCATTCCGCGTACGTTATAATATTTGCAGACACATTGCTTCACAGTTAATATTTTCAAATAAAAATAATTAATTAATTAGTATACTCGTATGTAAGGTCTTGTGAAACAAATCCTATTATTTTAAGAAATATTCAACTAGTTTTTTTTTATTTGATCTCAGTGGTAAGTACGCAGAAGCCGCGCAACAATTATGGCATACGAGGATTCAAACCCCACGTCACATCTAAAAATTGTATTATTTGTAGTATCTAATAAAAAAATTATTATTAATGCTTCATTATTCATTAGTTAACACTAAACTTCTAACTAACTAACTAATTCATTATATAATTGCCTAAAATAATACGAAAAAAATAATATAAAATCTATATTATTATATGTAATAACCTGGATGGAATATAATCCTACCTTAAGGGTCGGATAGATGTGGGAAATTTTTCAGATTCTGTCAAATTTGCCCATTTCGCACACACACGCACTTCACGCACACTACCTCATTTTACCGAGTGGGGTCATTGAACCTTGGTGATTTTTTTTAATGAAAGCGGCCGAGTTTGTAATTTATCACTACCTCTTTTGAAAAATTACACTTGTCAAAGTACTAGATGGTAAAAAAGATAGAGAGGGATAGATTTTATAAGACTATCCTTGTCTTTTCGAGTCGATAGTCGTCTCAATGCAATGCAAAAGACAGATTTAATAGGAAGAAGATAAAATGAGTGTTTTAAATCGACACGAGCTAGGAATTTCCTTTTCGCACGTGTATCATACGACGTTTTTCAGTACAGATGGCCCTCTGAAGTTTCGACCTGACAAGAAATGAGCCATTTCTCGCACTAGTGCGGCAAAAAATCTGTACTAAAAATGGATTTTCAGTACAGATCAATCAATTTGTTAGTCATCATCAGATATATCTGAACGACCACGGCACTCAAAAATATCTGAGCATGCACACGAACGCCATGATAATAGCGGCCTGCTCAGACATTTATGAGCACCCTGGCCGCTCCGCTATATCAGATGGTGACTGTACAGCATCGTATTCTGATTAGGAAATAGTAAGAGAAAAAAAATCTGTGTTAGAACAAAATGGCTTGGTTCGATAGTATGCCTGTTTGACCAACTGGTTGTAAGGCAAGCCATTAGTCCACTATAATAAAAAAAACTATTTTTCTGATCAGAACACGATACTGTTGAATATAGGCCCTAAGTATTCACTATCACCAGCTTTTCGTAGACATTCAACTTTCCCACTGCTGTGTGCGCCAAACGCACAAGAGTCCACCAACTATTGCAGTGCCAACGACGCACATTTGCGAGTCCATACCTACTAATTTGACATTTACAGAGGTAAATATTCTAAATTTATTTATTTTTTCTTTTTGGAGATTATTAAGAAGTTAAATATACCTGAAAAATTGTTTTATGAGATTAATAAGTGTATAGATGTAATGCACAATCTCTTATTTTCGTATATTGAAGAAAAAACCCGATTCTATCTTCTCCACAATTCGCTTCAGTGCAATGGTGAAGTAGTTTCCGTGAAAAGCCAAATGAATGGAATTATGCATTACATTTGTATAATTATTAATGTGACTTACCAGCAGCTATCAGGTTTAAGGGAGCTTATTTTACTAAATTAAATTGCATTCATTATAAAAATAAAAATGCACATAAGTAAAACATTAAGGCATTTATTATATTATCTTAAACGGTAATCAGTACTTTATTTCAATAATTACAATTACAACTGTAAATTGAAGAATCACAATTACAAGAAAATAGTAGATCTTAAAAAAAATATTCCATTTACTAATTTAAATATTAGATGACATATAGGTACTAAATAAATAAACAATATCGAAGTTTACCAACGGTGGAATTTGGAGAGTTGTCCTCAGTTTTGCGGCTGTTGCCTAAACCACTCGGCCACTCCAGTGGTTTATCCTCCTAAGTCCCAAGTGCCTTCTAAAAGAACAAAATGGCGTTCATCATTAAGTCCTGGGTAATAAAAATTTAAAGGTCGTTCAATCACAATGTAAACATTAATTCCATGACGTCAGGACTTAACAATGGTCGCCATTTTTTGTTCTTTAAAACGCCACCTCGGTCTTTCTGACTAAAAATATTTAAAAGGCCCGGGCCTTAGGTGGTTAAGCATCAGCCACTAAAGCTGAGGACGTCGGGTTCAAATTCCACCTATGGCTTTGGTAAGCTTAGGTATTTTTTCTGTGGTATATGGCATCAAATATTTAACTTTATATAGGTACATCGTAGTGTTAATACCTACTTAAAAAAAATAACTTAAAAAATATTTTATAAAATAATTTGAGTTGTTCCACAAAAATTGTAACCGTTATAATGGCGGGACCAGATCCTGAATTCGATCTATTCATATTGCATTATTTATTAGTACTGAATTAGTACTATTTGGTACCTGTTGTAAAAAAAATTGTACCTCTTCAATTTCAAAGTTATATTCAATCCGTCTGGTCCCGCCATTATAACGTTATAATGGTGGGACCAGGTCCTGAATTCTGTCGATTCATATTGCATTATTTAATACTGAATTGATACTATTTGGTACCTTTTGTAAAAAAAATAGTACCTCTTCTATTTCTAAGTTATATTCAAAATTATCTGCCATTTTGAAAAGAGAGTACCTATCTTTGAAGTTTCTATTACCTGTCTTTGAAGTATACATAATATATATGGACTCATTGCTGTTTTAGCTCTGCAAAGCAAATTAAGATTTGTTCTAAATTTTTTGAAGTTATGCTGCGTCTCCTATTCGAAAAGATCCATTTTAAAAATAACTTTCAAGTGCAATTGGTGGCAACCGTACTTGTGAATAAAAAGATTAAAAATGTAATATAAATATACACAGTTTTGATAGACAAACTTCATTACCATTGACAATGAGAAAATTATCACGTAGACATTTTATCTACGACGACACTGCCACCAAGTGGGTGCTGCAAACTAGGCGGGGACGAGGCAGGCCCAGGCGGAGATGGCAGGACGACCTGGACGCGTTGGCCAACAATTGGCCAGACTTGGCACCGAACCGGGAGCTGTGGAGATCTGAGGGAGAGACATTTGCCCAGCATTGGGACACGTCTACAGACTAGGAAAAAAAATCGATCCTGTTTTTGCTCAGGATCAAAAGCTTGTATAGACCCAAAAAAAGGTAGGTGAATCATAGATACAAACAGTAGGTAGAATAGTTGATTGACTTGATAGTGTCACGAAGCAGCATAGTGATGTTCGTATATTTACCGCACACGAGGGCGTACATTGAGCCCAAAACGAAGCGAAAGATCCTAGAATAGAAACGAAAGAAACCTGAGCGAAACGAGGGATGCTAAAATAGAATGCTGAGCGTAGTGAGGATTTCAAGCGATAACGCCCAAGGTGAATATATTTTTGCTACCGTATGACTAATACCGCATTTCCAATCACTAAGAAGGAAAAAAGTCCATTAAAATGATATTCATTCATTATTATATTCCAAGCCGAGTTGGTAATTACGCGTTAGGGTGGAGTGAATTTCTCATTGAATGTCTCATTGGAACCCCGCTCAAACGATATCTTATTCTTTATTATTTACTGAAAAAATAATTAAAAAAAACTAGGCACATACTTTTAGCACTCTACTTACCGATTATATGTATGGTATGTAGATATATTTATAAAATATTTTTTTCAAGAATATTGGAAAAAAGCACTGAAATTATGATATTTACCTTAAATTAAATCTGTAAATGTTAGTAAAATAGTACATGTGATTAGATTACTTCACGAAAATTTGATTCCTTTTATTTATTTCTTGGGCGGCTGAGTAGAGGGCTAAATAAACTTTTTATTTTAAAACTGGACATAACAAATTTAATCTACTTACATGTCATTTTGCAACTTTTTGAACTGGTTCCAAATTGAATATCGAGTATAATAATATTTTCATTTTTATTTCATGAATATCGAGTTTTTTTTTATACAACTACGCTTCACCCTACTACGCGTAGAACGGAAAATTTCCAATTTGTTTTTTTTTAGCCGAGAACATAACTGACATTTTAATGCCGCCTAACAAATAAAATTAATATTTTTTCAGAATAAGTCACGTAAAAAATTGTAAGACATAAGAAGTCTAGTTTTTATCTTAAAAGTCATGGCGTTACCTATTTTATCGCATGTAACATTTGCACAATCTCGGATTGAGCCACTAACGGTTACGTTACGTTCGTTAAATTTCTGAACATCACAAACCGCAGCACTGCGCTCTGAACGTTTGACAGTTCGTTAGGAGAAACGGAACGCTCAGAGAAAGTTCCGCAAGCTGCCGCCGCAGCGCTCGGGCGCCAGTTTCCTCGCAGCACGCACGCGGCCGGCTGCCTGCAGTGCGCGGTGCGAACCATCACACGCGAGTTCGCGGTCATAGGCTCGAACGAACATCGAAACCGACGGTCAGTGCAGTGACCATGATGATGGACAACGGGGTGATGAACAACTATGACGGGTATCCCGACGGCTATATGGAACAGGAGGAGGAGTGGGAACGCGAGGGTCTACTAGACCCGGCTTGGGAGAAGCAACAGAAAAAGGTCAGTTCCGACACCGGTATGGGATAAATTGAAAAAAAAACAATTATTAACAACAAGCTGTACTATCGATCACATAAATATCACCGATATAAACTTATCTAAGTCGTGAGTCATGTTTGTGTATGTTTTATGCCTCGCTTTTCTGTAGCAATATATAAATCTACTCGGCATCGTCTATTTATTTTAGTACTATTTAATATAGTACTACATCTGATAGCGGTTGTAAATGCTGGTACAGATATAAATTTACCAGTTTATAAATCTATTTTTAGGGCCAGCTGCCTGGTAGCATATCGTCTTGCTTAATTTTTTTAAATTTCTAATCGGACAAATATTTTATGCCCCAATGTTTTATCAAATGTACAAACTACAAACTTGTCAAATTAAATATAAATAAAGTAGTAAATACATGAAAAAATCATTATCACTTTTTATACAATATCACGCGAGATTTTTTAAACCCTGAATCTAGTTCCTGCATTTTTCCCGCTTCAGATTGAAAGTAGATCGCGGCCGTGGGACACTATTAAAAGATTTCTTGGAGCTTTTAGTACGAATGAGATGCGCGCACGCATCTTCCCACGGGAGGGAGCGGGTCAGAGAGAGAGGAGTCGAATTTCCGTTAGTCATGTCCTAAAATGGGTCCAGCGCAGGCGCCGATGTAGGCGCGGGCGTGCGACTGCGTCACCATGAAACCCATATTTCAGGAAACTTGGCTGCTACGTCATGTGCATTTTGAAGGTTGCGCCTGCCGCCTGCCTGCAGGCCCGTGACGTGAGCGCACCCACCTCGATGGAATGTCATTAACGAGTTACGAAAGCACTCCGATTGTAGACGTTCAAGTTTATCAATGTTTAAAGGTTTATGTTCCTCGAAATGTTTTTAACGTGTTTCTTTAATCTTTATTTTACGTTGGAATTTTGCCGATAAATTTTGCCTTACTTTAGCCATTAAGAGAACCAGTAGTCATAATAAAACTACAATTGAATTCTAGTTTAAGTGCAATAAGACTTCCCGATATACAATCTATCTCATTAAAATTAAAAAAAAATTAAAAAGTTTAATGTCGTTTTATAACGCAAAAAAATATTATAAGTTCTCTCATAAAAATCAAAAACACGCTGTTTTTAATTGTGAATTAACTTTGCTCGAATAAAGTCAGGTGGTAGTACATATGTGCATGTCGCGTCACATTCTAAGCGAAGGACAATGAACTAGGAGGCTGCGATGTCTCGCAGGATGTAAACAAAGAGCCTGCGACACCCGGTGCATTGGCCGGTTGCTGGCGGGTCAATGTCGCGGCCGACCAGTCGCAGGCGCATCCGACTGGCCGATCGCTGCGACTGGAATCAATCGCCACAATCAGGTCACTGGCGCAACCAACTTTTCCGCCTCAAGGAATACCCAGAAGCGCGGAATGACCCAACGAAATCTACTTTCTAAATGTGACAAGTCACAAATGTAACCTTGCTGACGTCATTATTATAAATAAACATAATTACTAATGCAAGAAAGCTTAATGATTAATCGAGGAACATGCTATCAGAATGATCATCTCAAGAATCAGTCGCGAAAGTGAGGTCGAAACTGGTTATAACATCAATAATTTACATGAAACTAATAATTCTCTGAATACTGAATTGCTACTTGGAAGCGTTTATTGCCGTTTAACAGTAGACTGCCACAACAATGTCATGCGATCAAGAATAAATTATTTCAGACCTATTCCATGAGGAAGAAATGGTAAGTATAATAAATCAAATCACTTTGAACGGATGAGATAAATACCTCCTAGTCATTAACGACATGGCATGTAAATACAAAGATTTTGGGGATAAGTTAATAAAGCAAATTAATAAATATCAGAAAACGGTTTTATCGCTAAATAATTTGACGTATACTAATAACTACTCGACATACTAAGAGTGACGTCAGGAAAATCAGGAGAATTTGACAGATCTGTACCAAGACAACAATCAAAATAGAGTGCTATGGAATCGGACCATTTAAATCGAAGAGTTATCACCTTGGCGTACCATTCGCGTAATTCCCGTGAACTGGCGGTCGTTGACTTAGGTCCGATAAGCCATAATGCATTCTCAAACAAGGCAACGGATTTTAAAGTATTATTCATAATGTTCAAAACACGTTTATTTTGATAATCAATATTCAGATGTTACATGGGCAGTTATAAGTTTGATATTATCGTCTATTTCTCGAATAACCGCGACCAGCGAAAGTTTTTCTAGTTCATGCTTATAAATTAATTAGATTCTTGGATGTCTCTAAACCAAATATTGCATCAGATTTCCCACATTAAATATGTAAGTAAGTATACGAGGACATATATAGTTACATGTAATACATACATTTGAAATGGCTACTATAACATTCTTGCAAAAATTAAAATTCATGACCCTTTTCTTAGAAAAGTGGTCACGAAAGTTTTCAATGGTAATTAGATTTAAGATCTAATATCCTCTCGGGAATGTTAAAAGATAATGCGAGACCACGAAATGTTAAACAAAGATAAGATAAATCTATGGTTAAGACTTAGAACCCAATGTAATGAAATTTAGAAGCCAGTTAAAATTGATAGGAAATTCACAAATATTTAATAACTCTGTTGACGAGGTGATGCGCTGTTGTGTGGCATACCGGTTACGTAAGATCTTGACATGGCTATTTTTTCTTGTCGGTGTTAGCTCGTTTTTGGCACTGGCTCAAGAACTGGTGAATAAAACCAAGCGGCTGTTTGCGAGAGGATTTCGTATATTGTTGAGAAAAACTTTACATCTCATTTTATGAAAAACTACAAAGTTGGCTCACGAAGATTATAATTATACTAAATATCTTTTACAAAATCAACATGATCGTAGAAAAATAAGACAAGTTAATCCAATGATTAAGGGAACCTGTGGCTTACGTGACTTGAACATTATGATCACGGTGACCGCAAACGCTCTAGGGCATACCGTGCTTAATTAGTCGAGGATGATTCATCAAATCAATACGCTTTCGAAGAAATTAACCAACCATAAACACCAAATTGGGAAATAAAATAATTGATAAGACCTAGTTAAATAAATTTGTTAGATGAGCGAGCAAAAACCAATGCTTGAATAAATTATATGATTTGTAAATATCCACGGCCTTGAAAATTTTACCATGACAGATAATGATGCACAGAATTAATTTACATTAAGTTAATGGCCGGAGAAACGAAACTTTCTAAGCCAGCGTTATCAGGTGAGGTACATTTTGAACCTGCTTTCCAGTTCACAGACTAGGCACGATCGACCCAGCGTTACGAAATCTATCATCTCATTAAAACGATGTTAGTCTCACGATGTATCTCAGGAAACTTTACACAACTTTGCCGTATCATTCAACTTGCAATGCTGATTTATAAACAATTGGAAGATCCTAGCGATATCATAATTTATAGGCCAATATTTTGCAATCCGTTTTAGATCTGGCTTAAGATTTTGGAGGCGAAGAATTCTCTGTAGATATTTTTATCCAATTTGCAACGAACTTTCAAACATAAATGCATACTTTAATTGCCCGCGCCTAATCTGAAAACAAGATTTACAACGTCATTTCTATAGCAGACGACTTAAAATATTAAAGTGAAAGCATTGAAGAATTTGATGTTTCATAGGTTGTGATTTGGAAAATCTGAGTTTAAACTCTGATTCACTATCCTCAAAAAAAGTAAACTAAAAATTTGCATGCGTTGTAAGGTATAGTCAGAAGTTTCTCAGTAAATCATCAGAAACGACAAGGATACGTGACGTAGACAATGTAGACACACTCTCGACTCTTGCCCACATCAATAATATCATTTTAAGTGGACCGGTTCTTGTGCGGACAGTCCTAAGCACGTAGAGACAACGTATTATAGACCCTTCACCTTATTCCAGTTGCGTAACTTGCATTGAAACCTACGACTTAGCGTTAACTATCAAACTAATAAAATATAACAAACATCTGTTGTGTTAATTAATTTATTCATTACTAGTTTAATATAGGTACGTACTGCTAACTCGGTCTAATGATCTGTCGATGTTGAGATGAAAGTTTATTATTATTCCGCTTGGTGTTGATTTATCTTTAACAGATCCTCCGCGAAGTATAGAAGTATTATTATAGATTAAGTCTAATCATAGGCTATCAAAAGCTACTTAGCAATGTTTATTTGAGCTATGCGCGTTGGCAGGCTAAGCCAAGCAAGAACGAACCGCTCACCCACTGCACCCAGATGCATTGTTGCTTGGGACTGTGTGTCAGCCTTGTGTCATTTCACAATGCCCTGTGTTGAATGTATGTACCTCATACCCGATTTATTTATACTTTATGTATTCCTATTCGTTTACATATATTTATCTGTCGAAATGTAGCTGTAGTTCATGGAGTTGAATTAGGTATAACAAAATAAATATTAGGTATACCTTTTTCGAAAACTAGCTAATCTTGGTAACAATTCCCATATATAATATTAAAATTATCCTTCGAGTTTATTATTCGACAAACTCATAATGAAATAGGTACTGATTAAAGTATTCAATCAAATTGCTTATACCTATGATTTAAATTCATCCGGTTCACTAATTGGAATCAACATTTTAAGGTGACGAAATTAAATATAGAATACTGAAATTCCATAAATACGACGTAGCAGGTTGTCATTAAAATCATAATTAGTTAGGTACTAATAATATTTAAGAAGTAGGAAGATAGACGTACGAAATGATTAGATTGTGCGAGATTCGGACGTAAATCGGCCACAGACTGCAGGCCAGCCGATGCCAACACCGTCTATTTCCATCCCTGTCCTCACACCTACGCGAAATGCTTACACTCACTTGCTATTATAATTAGAAAAACATTCTAAATTTATTCTTGGCTTCCAAAATCCAACATTTTATGAATCAAGTCTGCGCTCTAAGCCAAATAACCTTCCACATTAACACCCTTTGCCCCTATATATTGCTATCTTTATCGCACCCATTGCTCTGCGATTATCTGTTTAGATAAACCAAGTAGTCGTCGAGTATGAGGGGACTGGCATTTATTCATTTAGACCCCAACAGCTGTACAAAACGGCCAGATATCAATTGTGCATGTGGGTAGACTATTGTCAGCGCGAATTGGTTTAGATGCGGCCTTGGCGATGTGAATGCATGTTTCACCGTTGGGTAAGTGAGTAAGTATATAACGATATCGATAGGTACAGACCGATTAGTGCGAGTAGACCGAGATAAATATATTGTACCTACAACACGCTGTTACAATTTTGACCAGGAGAAGTTGCTTGTCACAATAATTGACCAGAAAATACCTTTGGGTATATACAAATAAGTAAATGAAAGTGTAGCTATTGTAAAATTAGTAAATAGTTTTGCAACCTTTAAGCTGCAGTAGGATTGATTATTATCAAAACCTTACGGAACTGTATAATAATATATGTATAGTACAAAGAGATGGATCTCTTTATAGGTTCTAGTTTTCCAAAAAGACGGTAAAAACTAAACAGCACAGTTTCATGGAGTGGACACTCTCACGTTGCGTATGTCAACTATCTGATATCGACATACACGCTTCCGCTGCATAACGAAAACTTGTGTGCTACATCGTGTTATAAATAATCGAAGACAGATTAACGGTAAACAAACTGTCGCCTTGTCTATCGCCTACCATGATGCCAGACATCGTATACCAACTTTATCATAAAAATATTATGTAACAAAAGAAGCCTTGTAGTCTGATAATTCATTCCTGGAAACAAATCCCAACTTCCTGGAGTTTAAGCAAATGGCGTTGAAGTATCATTTTATGTCGATAAAAATGAAATACCGTACCTACTCAATTCAGCTAGGAATCTGCAAGTCATTAGGAATCGAGTTCTACATACTTACACCTCGCTACTAGTTTCGAGTTTCGTCATATTGTTGATAGATCATGTTCTGTTTCCTAAACAGACAGACCGTGGAGATAAGCCGTCTGCAAGCGTATTGTTATTGTTCGCAGGATGTCTGGATCACCAATTCACCATCCGCTATAACCTTATTCATTACTTCTCAGTACTCTGCCATTTGTTCTGCATAGTTTAACACATTGGAAAGTAAATTCGACTTCAAGGTTCAATATCTTTTATGAGCTTATCTAATCAGGCATCTGTTGTCATATTATTGGAATATGTATTATGGTCCTTATCTTTTATAATGCAAGTAGTTTCGATCAGCTGCTTGACTGATTAGTACGGTCAAATCGTACATTAAACTCGCAAAACATGTAGTAAAGCTGCATTTTTGGTATGTTATTTAGATACCATAGGGCAGTATAAAACCACATTTTGCAAGCAAAAAAAAGTTGTGCTAGCTGCGTTATACGTGAAAAACTGTGAAATTTACTGTCTATTTTTAGTTTCTGATTTTTATAAAAAAAGCCTTACGTTTTTTGACAATATGTATTAGCTAACGTTTAAAGATGAATGAATTTGTAACAAGATGAGATAACATGCATTACCGTAGGTCTTATAGTTTCAGAGATTCAAGACTTCAAATAGTACCCTGTTTTGTAAACTAGATAAAATGTTGAGTTTTGCTAACGTTTTTGGTTTAATATCGCCTTACCTAATTATGCTACGAAAAACATGAAACAATTATCTTATAGCGCAATTAATATTCTTTCATTTAAGGGTAAAATCAGGTCCGTAAACTTTGTAATTGAAACTAAAAACGCGAAATTCAAAAAGCAGGAGGTCCGCTATCTAAGTTTTTCATACAAATGGCAAGTCGTGTTGCAAAGCTGCAATTTTTGTATATTATATAGGCTCTCTAGGGATATATGAAAATGCATATTACAAGAAAACAAAAAAAAGGATTTAGGTATAGAACGTAAATAACTGAAAAAAAATCGGACTTTTTTTAGTTTTTGACGTTTACCTAAAAAACTATAACTTTTTGATACTAATTGCTATAAAACTATGAAAGAATATTAAACTTGAACGGATTTCAGCTACCTTGCATTACCCTAAATTATATAGATTTAGAGATACGACATTTCAAAATGTGCCCTTCATTAAGTTAAGAAAATAAATGCATGTTTTGAAGCCTCGTATACCCCCCAACTATAAGACTTACAGTAATTGTTATCGGCTCAATTTGTTCCAAATTTAATGTAGTTATTATCTACAATTACTTTTTTTTCTTAGCACGAACGTTTTGCCAATATTTTGTGAATAGCTTTAACGTAACCTAAAATTTGTTTATGTTTTGATAAAAGGGCACTTTATGAAATGTCGTATCTCAAAATATATATAACTTACGTTGATGCAACTTAGCTCAAATCCTTTCAAATTTAATGTTCTTTCTTAGTTTTATAGCAATCAGCATCAAAAAGATAAAAGATTTTAAGTTAACCGTCAAAAACTAAAAAAAGTGCGAATTTTATTCCGTTTTTTACGTCCTATGCCCAAATTATTTTTTTGTTTTTCTTTTAATATGCATTTTCGTATATACCTATAAGGCCTTTATAATATACCAAAATTGCAGCTTTGCAACTCGACTTGCGATTTGTATGAAAAACTTAGATAGCGGGCCTCCTGCCTTTGGAATTTCGGGTTTATACTTTCAACTACAAAGTTCACTGACCTAATTTTACCCTTAAATTAAAGAATATTAAGTGCGCTATAAGGTCATTATTGCATGTTTTTCGTAGCATAATTAGGTGAGGCGATATTAAGTCGAAAACGTTAGCAAAACACAAAATTTTATCTAGTTTACAAAAAGGGGTACTTTTTAAAGTCTCGAATCTCTGAAACTATAAGACCTACGGTAATGCATGTTAGCTCAACTTGTTGGAAATTTATTAGTCTTTAAACGTTTATTTACATATGATATCAAAAAACGTAAGGTTTTTTTAATAAAAATCAGAAACTAAAAAATGGCACTAAATTTCGCAGTTTTTCACGTACTACCCAGCTAGCACAACTTTTTTTTGCTTGCAAAATATGGTTTTATACTGTCCTATGGTGTCTAAACAACATACCAAAAATGCAGCGATACTACTTGATTTGCGAGTTTAGGGTAAATTTATGTACGATTTGACCGTACTAGATACCCTTCATAAATATTGTGCTTCTATGCTATAATTATAACACGACTGTATTGTAATGCTACACAATCGATTACCGTATCTATTGGTATTAAATTAGCCAACAGTCATTTAGAAAAGTGCTCTGCTTTGTTGTTATTTTACTTTAACTTATCCAGCGACATTCCACTTTATAGGAACCTTCCTCGTACCAGACTTGAAAATTCTGACATTACCAAATTTAGAATATGTTATTTTCATTATTGATAATAACATATTCTAAATTTGGTAATGGTTAATTATTGAAAATAACATATTCTAAATTTGGTAATGTCAGAATTTTCAAGTCTGGTACGAGGAAGGTTCCTATAAAGTGGAATGTCGCTGGATAAGTTAAGGTAAAATAACAACAAAGCAGAGCACTTTTCTAAATGACTGTTGGCTAATTTAATACCAATTGATACGGTAATCGATTGTGTAGCATTACAATACAGTAAAAAATTTTTTTTGAAAATTCTTGCTTTTCTTATATTGCGCTATGCACGTGACAATCCTTGTGTCAGTATAGAGTTAGAAAAGTGCTACCTCTATGGGACTACGTGACTGTTCCGGCCGAGTCAAACCGGCTCCTGCACTATGGCGTGTTCACAACCACAACACTGCCGTGATTCCCTGCCTCCGATACTTTATACTTTTTATCCGTCTACGTGTCTGTTACCTGCCCGCTTTGTTTCCATTGTTTCGGCTGTTGCTCAATAGAACGGGTGTTTTCCCTATCTGTCCCATTAATGTTTCAATGAATTTCGAAACTACAAGTTGTTCAGCTCAAACATGTCTTCATCTTAATCAAAAATTAAGTTATTCGATTTAAGACTTCGGTCACGTCGTTGTAATCATTATAATTTGCCTTTCAAATCGATTTATCAAACGTGTTGGTCTGGCCACAAATACATATATGTAACTAAATATTTCATTAGTTTCATTACGCATAAATGCGTTACATCTTGTTATCGCTTAAGTTAAGTACTTAATAAGTACGTAATAAGTAGGTAAATAGTAGGTACTACTTACCTACTTATTACATAGCACTCCAGAAAAAAAAAAACTACCGATAGGTACTGAAAAAATTAAATTTCAACAAGATTTTTATTTAGGTAGGTTAAGTTTAAGTCTAATATTTAATTTAGCAACAATGTCCGAGATAAACCCTGCCTACGCCGTTTAGATATCATTTCGATTACATACATATTTAAATTTACTGAAGTGGCATATCATTTAGAGTGACAGGAAATGTCCGGAACACGTCGGGCGTTCCATGGTCGACTTGTACATAACAATAGTCTGAATGTGGCCACCTTCCAAGCTGCCGAGTGGGTGGGTGGAGTCGTTTGGCTAATGACACCGTGTTTACTACAGCCACGCTCATTTTCACCAAAAAAACAATGCATTTGTTACGAAACATATGCAATCTTGAAGCAACTTCTGAGATAACGGGTCACGTGACCCATAAGAGGAATACCAAAATATAATGATGAAGATGGGTTTAAGTATTTCTGAATTCAGGCAGAAAATATATACTTTATTAAACTATCACGACTTAGGCATACGAGCAACATAATATGAGACAGTGATGCCAGACATAATATATCCTCATTGGAAAGTTTGTTATATACAACAATATCACATAAACTACTAGAGTCATACATAACATCAGTTTTACTTATAATTTTAGTTGTGCCACAGATGTATAAAATAGGTGCTAAAGGAGATGTTAATCTTGCTTTCGTTCCTGTCCAGTTATGACACAATGTGCAATAAAAGTAATAAAACTCCTAATTCACTAGTTTTTGACTCTTGAGCCGCAATAAACGGGGTTACTTGGCTATTGTTTCACTGTGTTTACATTACAAGGCGGCTTAAAAGCTCGGCTTACCTACCTCGAATTAGAATGTTAATAATGTATTTACTCGTATGTAACGTAGCTGTACTGTGCCAGTAACTTCTACATCATATAAATAAAAATGAATATTTTTATATTCAAGAATAGAATAAGTCGCTCGTTCAAAGGTAAAAAAAGATAATGTCTATTATAAAATACCTATATGAACACCCAAAACCGCAAAAAGTATCTAGCTAACATACTTATAGGCTCCTTATAAGAATATTAATGTAGGTGTAGTTGGAAATAATGATATTTACAAGATTTATAAAATTGTATAAATTCGAGGAATGATTTGTCGAAAAATAGGTATCAGTAGGTTAATATTCTGTAGCCATACCATGCTTTGGCAATTACGTTAGCGTTTACTCGATACGTCGAACGAAGGCTTCACTGATGCATTGGAGCGAGCGTGATGGGTTACTTTACCTATCGAGAAAACGTTAGTTAATTGTCAATTCGTGGTATCCACAACTACCCACAGTATCCTTACTTAAATCTCGTAGGTAGACACAAAATTATTCGACCTTTCAGTTTCAGCTACACTGAAGAACATTTATTGAACTGTTTCTTGGCACTTCGCAGTTGCAATTGTTGCGAAGTGAACACATAAACTCACCGTGAAAGACCAATTTAGCGCAATTTCGGCGTTGTTCCGTCGATTCGTTTAGTGCGTGTCCGTAAATTTTATTGTCGCTTTCTTTATTTAGTACCGATCTTTTGTTGTTTGTTTAAACAAATTGTTAAATCGAATGTTTTCGACCGAAATATCATGCTGTGACTGGATAAATACCATCCGTATAATTGCTGGGTCTAGTTAATGACTAATTATTTAAGCAATGTAGAATACCTACTTAATAATAATATCGTATACAGTGAAACCTGGTTAAGTGAAATCTGGATAAGGTTCGTTCAAAAATAATGTGAGGGCTCGTTCAATGTCACCTTGGTGATATTTGATAAACGTAAGCCGACGCAGATCGTGATCATTCGTGATAACCTGTTATTTATTTACACCTGCCAAACTGAGACCTGAGGGTTAGTGGAATACCTCTTTTATGTTAGTGAGACTAAATTTCTCGTCCCTTGAAGTCTCAATTATAGTTATGTAAAGGTTTCACTGTAATATTTTACTAGAATAACCTTATGCAACCCAAACCTTACAACTTCCACAAAACTAGGTATTAGACATTAATTGTTTTTCAAAACGGTAACATTGTTTCTGAATCCTAAAACACTTTATTATGCCAGCCCTACCTACTGATGAATGTGGGGCAAACGATGGCAAATCATTCGAATCGGATCAATGCACTAATAAAATGGATTATTATTAGTCTTCTTTCTAGCCAATCGACGCTATGCGACCCTATTATTTTGTTACACTTTTGAATCCATAAATGCTTTCAACTGTGGTAAACTAGGGACAAGGAAATTTGTTTATGTTCTATTTCGTACTTTGTCATAGTGACAACAGTATGAGGTTCCCAACAACTTTCACATTGATTGTCACTGTGACAAAGTCTTAAATGGTACGTGAATCAATTTCATAAACTTGTAATATCTTACGAAATAAAAACCTAGCGATTTTACAGAAGCCACTGATTCACTAACACCTCATTCCAAAATAAAATTTTGTTTTAAGTAAGCTTTAGGTTTCAGGGATTTAATTAGGTAGGGATTGAGTACATTACGTTTCACATTTGTGTATTGCAAATCTTATACATAAACTATTAGGTAGGTAAATAAGATATACCTATACAATAATAATGTATAATATAGCATAAGTGTCTTAAACCTCCCTGTCCAGGCAGCCAAAATGTATAACCGTAAGTACTTATACGTTTTAGATCTCAGAAATGTTATGGAAATATGGCAGATATTAGGTATATATATTTCCAATCTCTACTGTCTGTTTAGGCGTTACCTAATCCATTTTCACATCTTAGTTACATATTGAAGTAAAAGATTAAGTTACATAGTAGTATCATGTCATGACTTTCGCTATACGGAGCCAGTAAACAAACGTACCTACCATGTCAAGAAAACTCGTGTACCTATACCTACCTATATACTTCGACATAGTGTTAACACTTATGAGCTTATCGTAAGCTGCTGCAGTGAGTATAAACATCACGGTTAAACTTCACTTCTAGTTAATTTTAGTCACTACATAACACGTACTAAATACACGTGAGTTTAAATGTTTAATTATATTTATAGATATTGGGCCAATCAACTTTTACATCGACATGTTTTCTGTCTCCTGCGTTACTTTTCATGGACTTTCAATTGTACGTCAATTAATACTATACACAATGAAAAACCGTTGGAACCTAAATGTATCGATGTGAACTTGTGTGAGGCCTAACGCATGTACAATTTTTAAGCATTTTTTCTAGCATACTTGATGAAATTGTCACCGGCGTTACGGGACAAAATGAAGGGTGACCGGAAAAAACATGCCCAGTGCTTAAAAAAATCAGGGCAAATGCAACACCTTATTCTGTTAAAAGTAAGGTGGTTTTTCCTTTCTATAATTTGAATTGACTAGACATGTTCTTTCCGTGGACCCTTCAAATAGTGTCGATCGAAAGGTTGATTGGCCCTATTACGTTTCACGAACGTCTAAATTCAATTGCTGCAGTGAGTTTGACGCTGATATACCTACACGGTGCCCATTAGGAAGGGGAAAAAAATCAACAGCGGATTTCTGACCAAATTTGAAGTTAAAAATGTCATATGAAGTTTTCTGGATTGAGTCTATTTTAAGAGAAAATTATATTTTTTCCTAAAACCGTTTTAGCCCGTTACGCTATGATAAACGCATTTTAGCAAACGATTTTGTTACCATGTTGTCTTAGTCTTGTCACACTTAATTGACAGACATCAAATGAACAAACAAAATCTTTAATTACCTAGCAAATAAAAAAAAACTTTTAAAGTACATTTTTCGAGATAGTTTCATTAATAAAATCTTTTTTTGTGTATTGAGGCATTCAAAACATCAAAAATAAACTAAAAAAAAATTTTTTTTTGCAGATTTGACCAAAATTCACTTAACATTTTATGCTTCTTTTAGTCTCAGGAATATGCTGTTAAAATTTTTCCCTTTCCTCTCACCTTGTATTTTGTATCCCTCTAGCTCGCACCAATAAACGAATATAAGCGTGATGGATAGAAGGTACCTAAGTCCGCGTTAAACTCACTGTGCCAGCTCATGGTAGACACACGGGAGAGGCAAAAGTGAAACGGTAGTAATATGAGCCGAGCGGCTTTCCATGACCTCTTCACACGAGGTGGCGGTGCCGGTGATAAAAGCGAAAACACAATGGGGGATAGCGGGATATAATTACGGCAAGAACTTGTGGCTTATGAAGCTCATGATCCAATTTGTAAAACGTCAGTTACATAGTCAAGGATAGATGTTTATCATATTTTTTACCCCTGGAGTGACAGGTCCATCACGACCATGATTTGAAATAATTAAAGTTATGAATTAACACGCAAATTATTAATAGTTCGTTCCAGGGGTCAATCAAACGAGAAGGAAAATGCTAGACACCAAGTCACCAAAGTGTCAAAACTGAATTGTAATCTGTGGGCTGTAACGTATATATCCGTCTTTGCTGTTGAACCTGCAGTGCCAATAGGTACCTATATCAGTTGCTGGCGTCCAAAAGATTAAACAAATAAAATGATCATCATTTCTTTTAAACAAGGCAGGAGTACTCCTGATAATCTCATCAACGTCTTAATTTAATTTAATGTGACCTTGCCTAGACTGGCAATTTATTATATCTGTATTACGATTTTTTTTTATATACTTTACTAATACATAAATGGAGCGTGTTCTTCTAATACTTGCAAGAAGGAACAGAAATAAATTATTTTTTATCTTATCAAACGTGTATACATATATTATCGTATATTTACCTACGTAGGCATATAATTATAATTTGCAGTCGTGCATAGCTTAAGTTAATTTGGACACCGCCAATAAGAAGCGAAGCATTATAATATATAATACTACGAATTTATACTCCAATTATTTCACATTATGAAAAAAAAATCGTTTTCGTGACAATTGTCATTCGGTCGGGAAACTGTCAGTTATAATCATACAATTTCTCAGAAATGCAATACCGCTGACGTCCCTATTAACCTTAATTAGCGAGAAATCCGGAAGAATACGGCTGTCTGTCAGTGGGTCTATATTTGTAAGTTGCCTAAGGAACTGGGTCGACGTCCATGGCTATTTCAGGCATATCCGCTGTTGCTATGTACCTATAAGCGCTCTTAGAATTGCCATAAATTTCTGTGAATAATCTCAAGAAGCCAAAATATTTCCCGTTCAGCTGTTTTGTTTATATTTGTTAAGTAGGTACATGCATTTTGAACATTGGCATTAGGTATTATCTCTTTCTTCCAAATTATCTAACTCATCATATTTCCAAGATAACAATTACCCCGGTAATTAGTTTACAAAAAAAAAGTACCTGTTCTGTAATTATCAGTAGGTGTACCGAGTGTACCCGAGGCTTGTCATGATTTTATAAAACATGCAAAGTGATCAATTCATAAGATTATCAAACTAAATATATTTCATTCAATATATCTGCTATTCAGATTACCAAAATCTTAGCAGGTGCGTGATTCGTCACTGTTTCTATATTAGCAGCGGAATGTTTGTTTTATTTAGCCAACACAACCAATCTTACATCATTATTTACACAAGGAAGTATACAGGCAGTTCGAAATGATGTTGGGCTCATACTTGCGAAAGTCTTGCCCGAACTCTTATATTTATAGATGCATGATCCGTGGATAACTGGGTTTATTGCGGCTATTTTAATTTAGGGACGATCGTATTTTAGTTTTAGTGCAAAAGGAAACATACGTATTGCAGCGTGCTATTGTTACAGTAAGATTATACTTTACACCTACTATGGGACCTATAATAGGTGCTACTGTAGAATCGCTCCTAAATATCGCGACAATTATAATTTACGGTTGATGTGGTTATACATAAATAAATAGGATGTGATCGATAAATCTGGGGCAGGCCATATCAATTTAACAGAGATAGGTCGGTGTCGCGGTACCGACTAAATATTTAACGATAATTATGCCAAATGCGTTATAGGTGAAAATGTAAAGAAAATGTGGTTGTAATCTATCCATATAGGCATTTGTTTTCTTTATGCATGCATTTAAACATGTATTGTCTATTTTAATAGATCACTACTACATACAACAGGTGACTTACTTAAGTTTTTTACTTACCTATACTAAACTCGCAAATCTATTTACCAACTTTCATTTGTACTATTTACTAACGTGGGATATATTTGTGTTGGTTGGTGATAATAATTAGGTACTAAAGAAAACCAGTAACTGCGTAAATTACGGTAAGGTTTTGAACAATTCCACCACGTCAAAGTGACAAGGTTTAAACTGAAATATCGATAAATGTTATTAGTTCTTTATAACTTTGATGTTAAACTGCACATGTCGAAAACTAGTGCAGCGTCAGGCCCTGGTACCTTTTTTATTTCATTGTCATTAATTATCCATTAAACTTACTTACCTAATGATGTTTTTACTGACGAATGTTAGGATTTTACCTTAATATTGTGCTCGGGTCAATTGAGATTCTTTTATTACGTTAAGGTGCGTTTAAACCAAAAGAGCATTTTCCAACCAATTTTTTTCAAACCAATCACGTTTTGTGTACCGATCGAATTTCGTAGAGTGGGAGGTTAGAACAGCGAATGCTCTTTTAGTTTGAACGCACCTTTACGTTCGGTATAATATTAGAACAAATCCTTTTGTTTGTGTTTGTTATGGTAAGATTGAATATACATTACGTTTTTATGAATAGAAGGATAAAAATATTCTAGACTTACGTACTCGCCCACGCAATTCGTGTAAAAGTTCGTAGTATTTATTCGATTCGAATATCTGTTACCGTGTCGAATACGATCACCGATATTTGAAGATGAGTAAACGTGCCGTTAATAAATGCAGTTGAAATGAAATAAAAATCTTAAATTGGGAGGTAATAAATTATATTTCTCAAATAATGTACCTAATCAAAAGAAAACTAAATACCTACAGCAGAACTAAAAAATATCTACAATTTACAGACACTTTTGATTATAATATTGGTGCGTCTGCTTTTTGTCTATTCCGTGCGACAGTAGAAAACGAAAAAAAGCTATAAATATCAATAAATATCAACATTTTTAACTAAAACTGTTTTAAGATAGGTATTAACCCAGTTATTACTGAAACTTTTTGAAGTGTCGGATTTTTTTGATTTTTAAATATGATGTCTTATAATGAAGTTATATTACAGTAAAAATAAAATAAAAAATATTGATCGTCTGGGAAAGCTGGAAAACGAGTGGCGTTATAACGGCCGGTAGTAAAATCGGCGGCTACCAGCCAGTAGCTATATCAATGTATTTCGGATTCAAATAAAGTACACTATCAATGTTAAACGTTGTATTATTGGCTTTAAATTAAATATAAACAGTATGAGAAGCCACAAAACACGTCTTTGGTGGGTCACTGTATAAAAGTTTTCCCAAAAAACACTTCATTTCTGAAAAACTTATATCACCGACGGCATTTTTCTGGCTCGCGTATCAATTTGTATAATATACCAATAGCTCAATTATCTCATCACTCATCATACACTCATAGTAATAAGTAGGGGATTGGTCATTTCTCGGCTCTTCATGGTCTTGCCACTGTCTACGTTCCCTGGGGTTATCCTGGTTTACCCAATTGTATTGTTGAGATTTTTGTACACTAGGTAAACGCGTAGAACTCATTCTAGGATTGGAAACTGGAGGCGGGGGTAACTGTTCGTTATCATTTTAAGGTGAATTTTCGATAGAAGTACGTATTTTTTTGGCTAATGTCGACAAAGATAAATCGTCTACCGTATCCTCATTTTCCGAATATGAGCTATATATAGTCTCTGTGGGAGCCCTTAGCTGAGATCCTAAAACGATTGAAATTAGGTATGTCAAAACCATATTTACCGAAATGAAAAATAACATACAAAGTTGACTAAAAACAAACCTGGAAGAAAGATTATGTAATGACAGAAATTCCTCATCACCAGAATCTTCATCAGTTACACAGTATTAGGATTTTCCGGTAGAAAAATAGTGATTTCATTGGCAAATCACATGCAAATCATCATCAGAGGCCAAATGGTGCAGGTTGTCAATTATTTATTTAAGGCTTAAACCCTTTTTCTTCTGTGGCCAATAAACAAAATAGAGACAATAAATAGACGTCAATTTTACTACCGGGCGTTATAACGCCACAATTTTTCAATTGAAAAAAAATCGAAAATAGAACGTGATAATATAAAGTTTTTTATATTAAAATTATACTATTATATCATTCCTCCGTGAAACATCATGATTAAGCTACACTATCAACAAATTCCTTAAAAAAACTGTCTTTTTCGGGGGCATGTTTCAAAAAAATCACTGAGGTTATTTTAAAACACGTCTGAACTTAAAATCACATCCGACACTGTGACAAAGAACAATGTGATTTGTTGAAGTACCATTCCTTAGTACAATAATTAAACTTGATCTTTGTTTATGCAACGTCAAAGCCATAAATATTGCGGGTAGATGTAACGCTTAATTGGTGGCGTTATAAAGGTCAGTAGTAACAAGTGGGTTAAGTTGATGATAAGACCAAGATTGCATTCTGAAAGTGCCTGATTAATGTTATGATGAAATAATGCAAACTTTCAGATTTGTTTACATTTTTTTCTACTAGCGCACGGAATAAATTTTTGAGCAATAATTATTTATGTATGGTACTTATTTGTTTTTATTTACTTTCAGGTATTCACAAGGTTTCACGGTTCAATCTGGATACCAATACGAAAATACTGAAAAGTGAGTGTAAAATATAGTAAATATCCTGTACTTGTATAGGTAGGGTATAGATATTTAATGTACAATATTACCTTCGTCCACACACATAATAACATTTCAGATTTAAAAAACAATGATCATATCGATTAAGTGTCCAGAGTTCTTAAATTATTTGTTGTATTGACCAATAGAGGCGTGTCAGTGTTTAAACATAAATTATTTCATGAAATCGAAGTCGAATAACGGGTCTATATTCAACGCTTGTCTGTGGGCGACGACCGATATCTACCTTCGCAGGTGTAACTACACACCCACTCAAATTCCTCCTAGAACTTAAACCAAGTTAACATTTTTCTTAGCATTTTGTACCCGAAGAGTAACGACTTTTCTCAAGCGTCCGGCTATCAGGCTGTAACTCAAAAACGACCATAAATTGGAAGTAGAAATTTTGTACAGAATTTACGTGTTTTTTTGCGCGACTAAAAATAGTACGGCGAAGGTTTCAGGACACACTTAACCGATCTTTAGGTTACCGAAATCGACTAGGAACCCCTATTCATAGTTTCGCCAAGTATGTCTGTCTGTCTGTCTGTTCCACGTCCGCAGATAATATTGTATCGCAATCACACCGACAAATGATTTAACTTCGTGCCTACATGAAATATACCATACATGAAATTTGCTAATTCGAATGATTTTTTTTCTGATTCGTATCTATAGTTAAATATTGATTAAGGCTTATTTTATTTGGGTAGGAACCAAAGACTTATTGTAGTTTTATTAACGTAACAATATGATTCAATGCACCCCAATCTGAAAGTGACTAAAATCGGAATTTATGTATCGGTTTTTATGTAAATTAATGAATCTATTGATCGAATATTATCTTTAGCTTCGAATTGTAGCCTATAACCTAGGTATATATAAATAATTTATTTTACATTTTTTATCTTCTTAAATATATCTTCTAACTTCTTAAAACCATCTTAATACGCAAAATAAATCCTAAAAATAGGTACCTACTTGTATACTTTGATTAAAAAGTTTAGTTTTAGTTGTATGGTATTGAATCACTTATTCGTTTTTGTAGTTAGAAAAATGATATCGTTCACGATTTGAATTGCACCCTGTAATCGTCAGATGACGAGTGCTCTAAGCGTGACTGTTGCTCCCTAATTCGTGCTAATGACACATGCACCGTTCTTCGCCTACGGAAGCCGTCATCATCCATCAAAGTAATCATCGATTGTCTCTGGCTCTTTCTCTCGCTAATGTGTGTCAATTGATCCGTGTCATGTTAAAAATACATGCCCACCCAAAGACAAAATGTGCAATCTTATTAATTTACAGAGTAACTTTGTTACTCTCAAATCGCTAATATTTTGAGATATAATGAAAGCAATGGCAGGTACCTAAGTCATAGGAAGCAACAACTAATAATAACTAATGGATTTGTCTATTATTATCAGGGATCGGACAAATGTGCGTCATTGTTTGCAATAATATGGACATGACTCCAAAATTGATGAAATGAATAATCAAACGAATAATTTCTTGAAATTTGATATCGAAGCTTTAATGTGACTATTTGAAAAGGTTTTCATAGTTACCCGTGTCAAATATGTAATTTTCTGAAAATTATTAAATTATTAATTATTCAATCAACTTAGGAGTCATGTCCATATTATTGCGAATAATGACGCACATTTTTCCGATCTCTGATTATTATCCACTTTGGTATTTTGTTTTAATATAAATATTTAAATCACATATGTCCAATTGAAATACGAACGGAATTAACTCGTTAATGAGTAATGACAGTTAGTTATGGTTATTGATTCTTAAACAGATACTATGTAATTAGAAGTGACAACTTGCTTTCCGTCTGGTTCCGATCTGACAGATTAAATTAAAGGAAATGGAGGTAAAGTTACTATTACTACTTGTTAGCTTTTTAATATTAGGTATAGGTATTAATATTCTCTCGGGTTTGCTGTTACGTTATCGGTTTCACTTTTACTTCATTATCGTGATTATTCAAACAGGACATTAAATGACCAAACGATTTAGGAAACTTAGCGAACCGGTCCGAACGGCATTACATCAAAACGGAATCTCTCGACATACCGCACAAACTGTTTCTCTTCTAAATAATTCATAAGACTTTTTAATCATTTTTAATGTTCGTTCAAAATTATCACCATTAACATTGGGTAATTGATAAACACATTTCACACTTGGCTTTCTAATAGTTGATCGGTAAACGCATCTATCCAATTCTCTGCAACACATTCGCTTTCCTTTCATAAATTTTATGAGATATGCAGTAATTAAAATGTTATTAATTTATAACCCATCTATAATTCTTTTCCAATTATGGGTGCAGTCAAACGTTGCCAAACAACTTTACCTCGCATTAGTGTACTTGGCACCTCGCATAAATAAATGCAGCATAAATCATAACGCTTATGACAGGCTGTTATTCAGCCGCGACAAATAAAGGCCATTATAGTGAACCAGTGTCTTAACAACCTGCACGTTTTGGCTGAGGTTCGACTGGTTTGACAATGCGATAGTTAAATTTAATGACTTTCGTTGTTATGACATCGTTGGAACATGTTTGGTGGAGATAAATTTTAAATTACGTAAGGGTGATCTTTATCGATCGACGTAAAATGCATTATCGGCTATAGATCATGTTACTGAGATTAGATCGATACACACGCTCGTGTGGGATGGCTATGTGTAAAAACATTTGAAGATGCTTGGGATGCTACAACGAACAGAGACTAATTTGTTCCGGTCGAAACGGATCGCCAATGTCACAAACTTGGCGGTCTATTCTTGACACATATTTTGTCTCCGATGTTAAACGGTTGCTATGAGTTCTTTACTATTTTATCAGCCCAGTACAACATATTTCCTTGAAAATTATTAGCTATCGCTACTTAGACATCACATGAACCTTATCAAAATTGTTTCATTTATGTTCATAGGTACTGTTTCTTTGTAGCTATGGAACAAATCGTAATTCAATCACTGTAATTTTACGTTATCCAAGTGTCATAAAACGAACATTTTGCGAATCAGCCTGTAACTATGTTACGATCCTAATAGTACCGCCCATTTACTCGGGCTCATTCAGCTCAATAATAAGCAATTGTGACCGATGTATGCCAATTTGACGATCTACGTCACGTTTACGACACATTTAATACGAGTTTCACTCATTGATTAATAGCTCTTCGATTGTTTACTACGTGAAAAGAAAGCAATTTTTTCCAGCTTGCATTCTGAAAGCAATGCCATTTGTTTATTTAAACAATCAACGCCCGACCTAGAATCACACGGCTCGCCCTGTCATATTTTGCTCTGTTATTTAACATCAACCTTTCATTGTTCGCTGTTGACAACATGTCCACAGTCCAGTAGGAGACGTATGTTTCTTATTCTAAGCCGCATTCGCCTGTCTACACCTGCGTGCCTTATTTTAGATTAGCGCTGGCCGTGGTGCGCGTTGCAAGGTGATGCTGGATTATTTTCACATTCTGGGTCACGCCGTGTTTTGTCTCAGGGACATCTCCCATTCGCGAGGCCACTGAATATTTGTACGATATGCTAGTATTCCAGAACTATCTAAGTATTTCAACGCCACTTTGTACTTACTTGTCAATTATCGGCGTAGACTACAATAAAATACGACGCAGCACTGCACTCTCTTTATTGCAGGCTTTGTTTAAAATGTCTCTTATAAAGTTATAAGTCAGCATTTCAGATTCATGTCATAAATAACGATACCGTATTCAACGTGACCTTTTTTGTATTCACAGCTTTCTCGTTCAGACCACAACGTATTGCTTTAACCTAAAATTTCGTCAGTTTTCTCAAATATCGTGACTGGTGCGCGGCGACCCGTTAATCTGATGATGCATGTGCAACGTATGCGTCCGACTATGTAATAAAGGTATTTTTATTTAATACCTCTTGCCAAGTGGCCGTGCAGGGTGAATCATAAGGTGCAAGACCAAGATTCGTTGGCGATCGGCATAGCCCCTTCTGTTATGGACCGAAGGTCGGTTATTGCTCGATTACCATTGATTACATACCGAAATGTAGTTAGTATCCAATGTTCCGCATTGCATGCATTTTGCTATCCTCAGCAGTCGCAGCGTCATCTATCAACTTGTTGAATTTAAATTCTCACTTATTATAAATCCAATCTTATGACACGGTACTAGAATTGGATTTCTTACAAACAGCATCGGAGAATAATTTAAATGATCCAGGTAGATTTTTTTGCGAACGATGCAACATTCCTTTATAACCCAAAAGGTATAGGTATATTGAATTAAGTATCAGCAATGAATGTTTCAATTACCCGCAAAATCTGTTCTTATTCCAAACCAGGTGTTGGTTGTTTGTCTTTGTTATACACATGACTCAATTCTGTTCCGTGGGCGTCTAATTATCGAGAACATACTTATTTACGATGTTACAGTTCTAATGCACTTTAAAAGGCATAACAGGAAACAATTATACCTGTAAGTATATCCTAGAAGTTGATTTTACATTCTATTAGTATTCAGTATCCTGAAAAGTAAATGAAGTGCGTAGTCATTCGTATTCCGTGGGAAATAATACTTAGCTACGCGAGTTCTAGTAGATGTCATAAATGACCTAATAATGATTGATTGATTGATTCTATTGGTTTATTTTTGTTTATATATAAAGTTGAATATTTAGCATAGTGTACAAAAAAAAAATAAAAAAAATGACCTTTACAAAAGAAAACAGACCAAGTTCACCAACGCCCGAGACGGGATTTGAAGCGAAGCGCGAAGTTATCAGCTTCTTTATCAAAATATTTAATAAATCAATTTGACTTGCAGACATGGTCGTTTATATTATTAGTTGGTACTAATATGCTTAACACATGACTTTAAACGGGATATTGACGATGTAAATTGCGATTATTGATCACCCGATGTTTAAGCACTGTTCCAAATGCCATCTTCTGTTACTCCGTGAAGATGGCATTTGCATCAGAGGCAAAATATCGGCACAAATTGAGTAATATAATAATATACTCCACTCACAAATCGAGTAATATATACTCCAATTACTCCATAGATATAGAACCCTCTGTTCTCGATTACAGCTCGCTCTATCTATATAGACTGGTCAGTAGTGTCAGCACCTTTGTGTCGTCACACAACGCCACCCGATCACGCACACCCGTCGAACGCTCTGAATTCAATTGATCAGAACCGACCTTGGGACCATCTCCGGAACAAATCGCGTTTATGTACAGTAGGCGGCCATTTTGCAATTACTGAATACTTGTAGATACATGCCTACTTTAATACTAGAGGTGGAATATTTTTTTGTTTAAGCAACGTAGTAAAACACCTAAATAAGCCTACCTTTAATAAATACCTTTTGTTTTAAGTGTGGTTAATATTGTATACATTAATGAACCGCCAGGTCTGTTTATACCTATTTATCTTGTACTTGTGTACTTCTTGTAACTTTAATGATGTTACTGTTCTGGTTCTAAAAAAACCACTTGCTGATAAAGACTGAAGACAGTACCTACGTAAATAAGTATTATGGCTTTGAATTCTCACGCAAAAAAACCTGCACCTATTTTCTTAGGTAGGTACTTTGTGAGATGATATCATAATTTATGTTGACTTAATACGGACTGATGTAATCAGTAATTATCAATGCAATTCTATGGAGATGGAGTACCTACTTACGTGATTGTATTAATAAGCACGCGATTGTTTTTTAACAATAAAAATGTATTAATCGACTGACATTTAGGACAATCGAAGAAAAATTTACAGCATAAAAATGTCAATTTACTTTATACTCGTATAGTTAAATATGAACTACCTATTCAGAAAGTGAAGTACGGCTTTACGTATTACGATATATTATTAAAGGCAAAAATATATTACTTTAATTTTATTATTACATACGTCTAATTGCTAATAACTACTTACAGATTATTGTGTACCAACTGCAGTCAAACTGTGGAAACAGTTTTACAGGGAACTGTATTAAGTAAGTTTATTGTAAGCTGTAATAATAATAATAAATAAAACTATAAAAGATTTAAGGTCTTATAACATTTGACAGATATCGCCACCTTTCATACCTACTATGTCATATACCTTGGTACACACTTATACTTCGCTTTGAACAGACATAACGAAGTATTCGTGCGCTAATAATCGCAAGTGATTTTTGCACGTAGAATTAGTCGTATGTTGCCAAACGTTGCGGTGGCCATGGGTCTTTTTTGAATGGAACGCAAAATTAGGAAAGCCGAGGGTTGAACCCTCGCCCCTACCTGATGCAACTGGGATATTATTATACCTTACCGAGCTTTGAAAAACCAGTATACGAATGACCTCTAGATCAATAAGAACTATTCGTATTCGAACATCTGGTTTTGTGGTGCAACAAGTAGCGTTTTGAATAACATCCCTGCAGTATTGATTAACGTCCCTTGTATGTCCTTCATTTGTTTTCTATCCCATAGCTTTTAAGAATGATGCCAAGTGTAAATTATTGGTTCCGGCTTACGTATTTTTTCTTTGACGGAAATTCCGGCTTTTGTTAAAAAATATACGAAATGTAGTTGACGTATTTTAATTTTCTTGGAAGTCTTGGGATAAAACTAACATCATTGATCAAATGGAAATGTGAAAATGCCTATCCTATAGCTAATAATTACCTACTTGGGAATCTTAAGATTCATAGGCATATATAAGAGATCCCGGTTTTGATACGGTTGCGTGGAGATAGAACTAACACGTAGAGGCCCTTTGGTGAAACTTGCCGTGTTGTACACCAGCTACAATCCTTTCACGGGCACAACAATAGATATTCGTGAACCAGCAGGCATATAAAATACTCTAAAAGAAAGTTAAATGCAAATATCTGGTGATGAAGATTCTATGGGTCAGAAAAGTAAAAATATAAGAGAATAACCTAGGTCTACGTACTTATTATTGAATAACTTGTTTGGTATTTATATTGTAATAATCAGGATATATTCGATGTCACATAGGTACATACCTACTTAAATATTTATTGGGATTAATTTTACCTGCATACCTGTAGTCCTATATAATTTATTATTATGAGGGTAAATGGGTAAAAAGGGGACTTAAGTTTAACAATTATCGTGTACCACAAATTCAGAACACACACAAAAAATCCTGTTCTGTACCATGTATACTGTGTGTGTAACTGTGTACCTCCCTATCATATGTATATGTCGTAGGATGATTTGATACTTCGAATCTTCGCGAAAATCCTAGGGGTTTTGCAAACTAACCTAACCTAACCTATTATCCGCGTTTTCTCAAAACCCCTAGGATTTTCGCGAAGATTCGAAGTATCAAATCATCCTACGATATATACATACTTATGTAATAATTTTACAATTTAATACTTCTTGTTTTTATATCGACGCCTAAAGAACTAGTAAATGCCTACTTACTGTATGACCTTCCCGAAAAACTAACCGTTTTATTTTTGTATTATGATATAACCTATACGTATCTACAACATTCATAACGTTCACAGAAGAATGTTAGGTACTGACATGTAAATTTTCGTGTCATTATATAAACCCAGAGGCAGATACAAAACTTACATAGTTATTATGAGATTTATGACGAGAAATATGTAGGTATATAATTAAATTAATGAACAAAATACTGGCTTCAATCAATTATGAAGCCTACACGACAAGGAGGCTGGTAGGTAGTATTTTTGTAGAATATTCTCATGTATGGGGCAACTAAAGATAACAATAATTCATAGCACTATTCAATTAAACAACGTAAAATTAATGATACATTAAACATAAAGCAATCTGATTGCATAGGTACATTAGTTTCCTTAGATACATATGTACCTACATTATGTTCGTTTCGATGTAAAAGTACCTATACTTTGATTAAAATCTTGGCTAGATCCACTAATCCGAGCCTAGTAAGGAAGATACATAGTTATATGCAGAAAGATAGTGACATTACTAGTGATTAGAAGCGATTAGAGCTCACGTCGGGTGAGATAACAGTGATAACGCATTGATAAGAGCGTGATGAGTAACTACTGTACCAAACGCAGATTGCATTCCTCGGGTTGACATCTTACGATAACGCGTAACGACGTTGTAAACAAACAAACGTGCTTAATTCATTGTTTGCCTCGTTATAGACATATTTGTACTGATTTGTTGTCAAACTACTGCCGTAGTGCAGTGTCATTTGTACCTAAGTACTTCTGATAGTTGACCATTGTTTAGTTCGAGGAATTTAGGATAATGGCATACAAAAATATTTTTAGGAAATCCCGCGTGAACCCCCTTCTAAATGGCTTAGTGACCTTTTATCTTGAATGAAATACTGTAGAGGGGTAACTAGGTACTTAATTTCAAGCTATAATAACAAAACAATACTGTAATATAATAAAATTTTATCTACACGTATGCAATAACTTGTTAATTTATGCAAAATGTAATTAGTCATCTAGGTATGTATTTATTTAAATAAAAGAAAGAACGATTAATGAAAGTATTAACTTTTTACCGGGCCGGTTCCCTTCAGCACTCACATTTATTAATAACCCATTTTTCCGCAACTCGAAATCAAACGTGAACGTGCCTATTTTGCGTGGTCGCAACGCGAGCCAAGTACCTACTGATTGAGGACTTCACATACATCCCTGAATTTCTTCGCAGATGTATGCAGGTTTCCTCGCGATGTTTTCCTTCACCGTAAAGCACTTGTGAATATCAAATGATGTTTCGTACAGTCGAGGAAATTGAATGTTTAGCACTTTGGTTGGCTTTATTAGTACTAAGCACGCCCAATGTAAAGTGAGCCATAAACTGCTAAACATTTAATTTCCTCGACCGTACATAAGTTTTTGAAAAACTCATTGGTGAGATCCGGGGATAGCAGCCCCGAACGCTGCGTAGCAGCCGTGTGTTTTACCGCTCGACTACAAGTATTAAATGAGACGTATATCTTCCTTCCAGACCTTCACAGCATGGTGCAACAGCCACCTTCGCAAAGCCGGCACCGGCATCGAGAACATCGAGGATGACTTCCGCAACGGGCTGAAGCTGATGCTGCTGCTGGAAGTCATCTCTGGGGAGACCCTGCCCAAGCCCGACCGTGGCAAGATGAGGTTCCACAAGATCGCCAATGTCAACAAGGCTTTGGACTTCATCGCTTCCAAAGGTACTCCATTATTATACTGTAACATTTTCAATTCATGAAATGCCAGTTGCGTGATCTTACGATATAATATCTAGCCGTCGCCGTCTAGTTCGCCTACGAAAAGAATCTGGAATCGAAATATTCTAAAACATTAATTTATGAATGACGACACGCTTTATGAACACAAATAACTAGGGTATGTCATCAAGCCATCATAATTCCAGAGGTTTATTGAGAAGCGTAGGAGTCTAAAGTTGTTGAAAATGATTATGTACAGTCCCGAAGACCAACAAACCATACAAAGATCCTGAAATAAAAAGTAGAAAATAAAGAATAATCCATGTCTGTATACTGGTTTATGCCGTCTGGTGACTGCCGAAAAAATACATTCATCACCACCCTAACTCTTCCCGTGGCGTGGGTGTCGTAAGTGTCCCTGTCGTCACTGAACATTAACTTATTAAAGCTTGATGATGGGCAGGAGCATCTCATAGTGTTCACATATCTGCGATCGGTAATCCGCTTGCCCATCATAGCGATTATAGGCATTTACCTCGCAAAGCGTCTGTGTGTAGGTACGCATAGGTAATAAATAATAATTGTATTGGCCTATGCCAGCAGTGAACTGAGATAAGCTACTGATAGTGATAATGTAGAAGATATATTTAGACAAAGCATATTTCGATTGTCCTTTGTTTTGTAAAAACCTGCTCTTATGCTTTTTTTACAGAATAGGACAGCCATTTAAAATTTACTTGTAAGATATTAATTAATAACGTTAGGTATTTTTTACGAATTTGAACATTCTTCTACAACCACATCAATGTTCCACTTAGCATTAAATTTGTAGAAGGAAATACCAATACCAATGTCATATCGAAACATGCAATGGAACGTCAGGTTTCTACTTAATAATAATGGAGTAAGTGCACTGAAAAAAATATTTAACTGAACTACTTTGGCTATTTCATCATTAACCATAATTCGGTATGGCGTTACTAAAGTTAATTTCTATTAACAAACAGGTTTGCGTATTAAAAACCAAACGGATAATGTTATTCTAAGTTGGGCTATTCGTAAATAAATGCTTGTATACGTCTTACATTAAAACAGTAAACAAATTCAAGTGTTCACATGTAAATAAACCGCTTGGTCTAATTTAAGAGTAAGCATTGACAATATGCAACAAAAACCAAGACCTATAACCTAACAAAGACGATGTTATTATCCATAACATAAAATTGTTTAGATTTAACTCAACAATGATTTGCTATTATAATACATAGTTTTGTTACATATAACCAGTTTTGTCTAGTAGAGTAAAACCAAATACGGGTTTGCTACTCTAGCAGACCATTCGCTTTATCTAACCAAATAAAATACAATGTGTAACCAAACGTACTTCATTATATAGACAATACTTAGCATAGAAATAACCAAACGCTTTTTTTGCGTTGCGTATGACATATGTATGTCAAGTTACTTGAATATTCCAAAATGGAAGTTGTACCTCCACCAGCAGACACCCTTGGAGACTACCTTCGGGAATGGGGATTAGAAGGTTACATAAGGACATTTCAAAACATGTCATGTCTTTGTAAACCAAATAATTTTAATTTCTTCATTTTCCTTGTAATCAAAGAGACTCTGAAGCTAATGTATCAAGCAAAATAATGGAATTACTCGTAAAATAATTTAGAAAAATAAATTGGTTTACAAAGATACTCTGTGCAATGAAAACCTATAAAGTGATGCAAAAAGTACTGTTGCTCGCGATTGTATTATTGATTGATTGATTATTTTGATTACTATACCGTTCTTATAAATTACTATGAATGTTTCTATTATTTGAATGTTTCTATTATTACAATTAATAAAGTTAATTAAAATGCTCGTTTAGTGTTACTTATTTTTGGGTAATCATCGATGTGGCTTATACACCCTACTTGTAGTTAAATGAGTTGTAAATAGGGCTCACTGCCTGTATAAATTCCAGTACGTCTCATCACCCAGGGGATAAGAAAGGTGACGATGAGACGTACTGGATTTTATACAGGCAGTGAGCCCTATTTACAACTCATTTGATATTTGTCTGTATATGAACCACGTATTTTTGTCATGTATAATAACCTATTCATTTGGTTAGAAGTAGGCAAACTATTTGGTCAAAATAATTTAAACATTTGGCTGTATATGAACAACGTATTTTTGTCGTGTATAACCTATTCGTTTGGTTACATGCAGGCAAATAATTTGGTTAAATATAATGAAACAAATTGCTTAAAATAATACTCTAAATTGGTTATAGGTAACAAAAAAGTTATGTTAAACATTACTGAGCCAGTTGGTTTAGGCGTAGCAGAAAATTTGATTAAAGTAAGTTGTGAATTCAGTAAGATTTTGACAAACAGTAAATTTGTTATCAACATACAGCACGTCTACAATAACTGAATTGTAAACTAAATATAACTGAACTTATGGTAATATACAACAGACAGTTTTCACACGATATAACTAATATTGTTTAGCAATACGCAACATCAATTGTTTAGTAGAAAATTAACCGAACTGATTTTGGTAAGATATTGCCTTACTTCGCTCGTCACTTTTTTTAAGTTACAGGTTGACGAAAGTTCGGTTACCATTAACAAATTATTTTTTTCAGTGTGGGAAACAGGAAAAGAAACAAATTTAATTAAAATTCAGGTTTACGTTTTGCTCATACAAGTGATACAAGTAATTGGACTTGACAGGACTTATAATTATGATTTTGATTCCTATCTTTCTCACCTGCTATTTGTGTGTAACCTGTTGAATCTTTTCAAAATGCATACTGAATGATGGCTTTAATCTATATTCAAACAAGCCATAAAATATGTAGGTATAGTTCTTCCAGATTTCACTTTTTTATTTAAATACGTATAAATATTTAAGGATCAACTGGAAATCCTCAAGATACACAGTAATTCAATTTGATATTTCAGGCGTAAAGTTGGTATCTATCGGCGCTGAAGAAATTGTCGACGGCAACCTGAAAATGACGCTGGGTATGATCTGGACCATTATCCTGCGATTTGCCATCCAGGACATCTCAGTCGAAGAAATGACCGCTAAGGTATGTGTCGTTTACCATTTTCGTTTCAATTTATTGTATTTAACTCCCATCTTACCAGATAAAATTAAAACAAATATTTCCTGAAGCGGACTTTAGGTACGGTCGATGAAATTGAATGTTTATCAGTTTATGGCACACTTTACGTTGGACGTTCTTAGTACATACAACACAACCAATTTAACTTGACCCGCAAAGTGCTCAACGCTCAATTTCCTCGACTGTAGCTACATAGTCGTCAATACCACGCATAGATATGATATGTCAATAGCATTTTTTTTGCTTATTTTAACTAGATGAATGAAATTTTACCTATCGAGTTCGTATTTTAGTAAAGGCTAATTGACGTAATTGTATTCTAAGATAATGGTGAACATGGTGAGGACAATAAAAAATATGCTATTCTAATCGATCTTGAAGTACTTGTAAGAAACATAATATGTCCTTTAAATTACGAGCCATGTCTTTTCATACGTAAGTAACGTAACATTTGTTCATTTATGAATCAAATGTTCTCTTCTTTCATTCCCTCGAAATCACAATTGATTATAAACGTATTCTCGTACTCAAAATTTAATACTGTCAATTACAGGAAGGTCTCCTCCTGTGGTGCCAACGCAAGACAGCCCCATACAAGAACGTGAACGTCCAAAACTTCCACCTCTCCTTCAAGGATGGTTTGGCATTCTGTGCACTCATCCATAGGCACAGGCCTGACCTGATCGACTACAGCAAGCTGTCCAAGGACAACCCGCTAGAGAACCTCAACACAGCTTTCGATGTCGCTGAGAAGTATCTCGACATCCCCCGCATGTTGGACCCTGATGGTAAGTTTACCTAAAGGTGTAAAAATAGACAAAGATAATGGGGTATCTACATAAAAAGTTCAGTTGTCACTTCAGGTGTCTGATAGTACTTGAGAGCGTTAAATCCTCAAGTTTTTGGCAATTCGGTAAATTGCAATGACTTTGGTAAAATATGATATTTTTACAATTCTTTTTAAGCTCCTTATCTGAGTTCACAACTTTATAGCCCGAAATAGTAAGGTCAAAATATTGATATTTAGCCAGAGATTAATTTACCATATTTTATAACGTCGATATTTTCTTTACCTTTACGTATTTAATAAAAAAAGGTACTTGCAAAAAGGGCAGATAATTTAAGAAAGCTGGACCGCTGTATAATGTTTATGATATCCTTTTATGAATAACGACTATACAAGTAAAAGCCTCTGCAAGTACCACATTATTCGGCGGACAATTAATTCAAGTTGGGTATTACAGACCTTATTAACACGCCAAAACCGGACGAGCGCGCCATAATGACCTATGTGTCATGTTACTACCACGCCTTCCAAGGCGCGCAGCAGGTACAAAATGGCCGAAGCTACCCCGTTTGAGCCCTTAACGCCTTTGTGTGTCACTTATAGCATGATTCAGTCTTTGTTTGGAACAGTTAGGTGCCGTTTTAGGAAAGTAAACAGGGTTTCTCTAAACCATGACTCATTATGGTCGATTCTAAGACCATTTGCGGTTTAGAGATGTCCCAAGGCTATTTAATTCTATATCTATGATCTAAGAAATATGAGGTTTAAGTATTGTGTTGTTGCATTTCAACAGGAACCTAGATAATTATTGTAAAAGCATTATGAAAAAATGCAATACTACATAATCTAAATATGTAGATACGACTCGAGTCATTAATACTTAAATATTTGAACATAGCCTAAAGGCTTGATTAGTTACAATTGTAAAATAGAGCGTTAAACCTAGGTGGCTATAATAATACAATTTACTAGAGAAAGGAAGGTCAACATCAACATAGTAAACTATACAGAAACTGGCATAGTTATCTTCTTAATGACTAAACACAAAAGGTTTACCTGTTGACACGGCTTACCTTATCTCTAAGCAAATAAAAAACAATCCTTTGTTTATCCTGTTCCAACAATGAAATACCGTTCGATGTTATTGAATATTGTGTTGTGTAATAATGACTGAGCTTTGTTAATAACTACATTTTGCTTTTGTTTCGACGTACGGTCGACATTGACGCGACTTGTCGAAACTTGAGCTTTGACAAACTTTAACTGCTTTTATATTTCTCATATATTATAACATTACCATAATTATGAACTTCGTATTCACAATGAAGTGCTTTCAATGTGAAATTGCATATCTATATACAAATGGCAACACAAAGAGGGCTGTTGAATTTTCGCATTAGCGAAACCTTCGCTTGTTGCCGCTTCAAAATACACAAACTTACATTGTATCCACGTATCCAAACAAGGCCTATTTCCAAGCAGTTAAAGAGCAATTTTATAATCGCATCGCATGAAACTAACCCATGTCGCGCGTGCCGCTTGCCAGATCTGCAGAACACCGCTATGCCGGACGAGAGAGCCGTCATGACCTACGTATCGTCCTACTACCATTGCTTCTCTGGCGCACAAAAGGTTTGTTGTGTGGCTTATTTATCTATTTTGTTCTATAATTAAAGGCAACAATAAGTTTAGTCTATTTTCTTGTTAGTCCTTGTGGACATGCGAAAGTACTAAGCCATGCCTTGTCCTAATCATAATGTTCTTCATTCATTTTCCAATAAGATGTACTTATTCTCGATCAAATCAATTTTAAAGTAAATTTTAACATTAAGGGTGCGGCTCCACTGAGGCGGAGAGGAGGGGAGATGTGCAAAATTGACCAATTATATATTCTTCAAATTCAAAATTCGAAATACTGTCATGCGGTCTCATTGGCCAATTTTGGACATCTCCGCTCCTCTCCGCCTCAGTGGAGCATTTACTTTTTTTTTTTTTTTTACTCTGTGATAACGTCTTAATAGGCTGACCAGCCAATTTTTTTTTTTACTGGAGTATATTCAATAACTACTTGTTTAATCTAGAAAAACTCTGCAAATCGTTTTTTACGCAGCTCTATCACGTATTTATGATATTCGAATTCTTGGATTAAATGTTCAATATCACCTTCATTTGTCTAAATACATTATTAGTGTTTAAATATACTAACTGATTTGTAAGATTGAATTCATACCGCCAATCAATCATTCAAAAACGACTTCGAATTAACACACCATTTTCACCAATTCTAGGCGGAAACGGCCGCGAACCGCATCTGCAAGGTTCTCAAAGTCAACCAGGAGAACGAACGTCTGATGGAGGAGTACGAACGTCTCGCCAGCGACGTAAGTATCCCAAAAATATTAAAATAACAATCTAATAATTTGCTTGTGTAAGTACTTGTGTCAAGTTAAAACTTCTACAATAAACGTAAGGAGAGAAAGGATGGTAAAATGGACGTAGTTATCTAGTTAAGTCAGCATCATTATCATCCGAAAGACTTACACTGCTGGACATAGGCTTTCTCCAAAGATTGCGGCAATCTATGACCGGTCCTGCGCCACTCTCATTCAACGGACTTCTGCGACTTACGAATAGGTTATCAGTCCATCATGTCAACGATGTTGCTGATTAAATCACCAGGCTCTTCGACTTGGATCTTTTATACTTATGAACGAGAATATTGAAATTGAAATATTTCTACATTGAAATGTGGAACATAATTGTAATCTGATGATTTTCCAGTTCTGCATAGGTATTGTATTATTAAACGTTTATTAAAAATTCCTAGCTTCTGGACTGGATCCGCCGCACCATGCCGTGGTTGAACAGCCGCCAAACCGACAACTCGCTCGCCGGCTGCCAGAAGAAACTGGAAGACTACCGTACTTACAGGTTAGTCCTAGAGCTTCCTTTTGTTTAATAGGTCCGTAAATATTATGTTGAAAACAGGAGTCAATGAAATGAGGAGAGTCTTTTCAAAAGGATCCGCCGCACTGTCAATAAGGGTTATTTCTTCTGTTTTCATAAGAGAATTAATATCAATTGAAAAGGAAATAAGCCCTTTTGAAAAGACATTCCTCAAATATTCTTCATGATTTTACCAAATTACATTAAATTTTATAAAAAAACTGTTACATGGGATGGGTATGACCTTATTTTTTTATTATAGGACTTATTAGTTTTGATTAGGTAATTAAATGAAAATCACGAAAGCTGTCGTGTCAGTTCGAAAACAACACTTACTTAAACGATTCTCGATTATGATTACGATTTGCGTTAAAAACGTGTTTACTTTAGTGAGTGTAAGACAAGGGAAAATCTACCCTATTTTGGAAAATATTTATCCGTGTAACCTCTAGGTAGTAAGGATTCTCATTCATCGCCCTCTGGGAATCAAGAAAAGAGCGTACTCCCACCTTAAAGGCCGGCAACGCATTTGCGACGCCTCTGGTGTTGCGGGTGTCCATGGGCGACGTTAATCGCTTTCCATCAGGCGATTCGTCTGTTCGTTTGCCCTATAGCATAAAAAAACCCAATGAGTACACAACGTTTTACGGATAAACCCCTGGGCTTGTTTCCAGACGTAAGCACAAGCCGCCGCGCGTGGAGCAGAAGGCCAAGTTGGAGACCAACTTCAACACGCTGCAGACCAAGCTGCGCCTCAGCAACCGCCCCGCCTACATGCCCACCGAGGGCAAGATGGTCTCTGTAAGTATACCTTCTGTGTTGCGATACTTGCGATCAACACTTATTATATGGGTATCCGCTTTAACCTTCAGCAGGTGGGGATACCGCACCGCAAATGTATGGAAATGTCATATAAACATTTTTCACCTCGTATGCGGAGGGTTAAGTAGATAGAACATTGCAAACTTATCCGGTTAGATCTCGTGTCATGTGCCTTTTAAGTTAAGATACAGATATTATCTCAGCTGCTGTAATATTTTTCTTTTTTAAATAAATAAATATCTTGGGACATCTTACACAGATCGACCTAGTCCCACTGTAAGCTCAATTAAGGCTTGTAAACGTCGCTTGGTACCCACCAAGCGACGTTTATATATACTAGATAGATAGACAGCCATGACCAAGGAACAAATATTTGTGATAAATAAATACACAAATAATGCCCTCGCCGGGATTCGAACCCGGAACCTCCGGCTTCGTAGGCAGGGTCACTACCAACTAGGCTGCGAAGGCTGACAACATACAAATATTACAACTACAATCTACGATTGTGTCTTATTAAAGCATAAAAGTTGCGGCAGTCAGTTGATGTAGACGTTAGGCATGTCTTCACAACGCTCAGGTTGCACAGCCTGTATTATGTGTGGAAGTCACCCTACGCGATCGTGATTATATGATATTATTTTCAGTTCCTTGTGTTAAATAATGACAAAACCATTACAAAAGATACAATACGTATAAATACTTACTTATGAAGTAGTATTTTGAGCCCGTAAGTATGCATACAAAGTTCTAATCGAATATTCCCCGCTTCCAGGACATCGCTGGGGCCTGGAAAGGTCTCGAGATCGCCGAGAAGGCGTTTGAAGAGTGGCTGCTGAGCGAGATGATGCGCCTTGAGAGGCTGGAGTACCTCGCGCAGAAGTTCAAGCACAAAGCCGACATCCACGAGGACTGGACCAGAGGTAAGGATGACAGTCTACTAGTCTAGTAAAGTCGTTTTATAGCTGAAATAGACGGGACATTCTAATTTCCCACGGTGTACATACGTTTTTAGGATTATATTTTTAGCAGTAAAATGTTGTCATTATATGTATAACATAAAGAATAGTACATTATGCATCAAGGGAGGTAAGTACGGAATCACTAACGAGAGTGTTAGAATGTTTTTCATCACACTTGCCGACAAAAACATAAGTTTTAAGACATAATATTATTAAATGACTTTATTTATTTATATGCATTACGTCTTCGATTTGGATAGCCAGCGCTTCAGGTGGAAGTACCGTTCCGTTAGCCACTTAGAGTATGGTTAATATCAGCACCCCGATTTTTTAAACCTGATAAATTCCCTGAATTGTTAGAGATTTTGTCGATAACCGCGACAAAACTAAGGACGCTTGGTTCGATTAGATCATGGGATTTATTTGGGAAAACTATATACAAAATTAAAATAAATCACGCTTCCAAAATTTCTAACAACATGACAAGATAACAGCCACTATTGTCTTATGTTGCAATCAGCCGCTTAGTTGTCCGCATTCTAGTTTAACCATCTCCGAGCACCGGCGAGTGCCAAGTAGGTCACACTTGCAATTAGTAAATAGAACTCAAACAGACACATGTAAACATGTTCTTCGTTCTTACAACGATTTCAAATTGGGAAATTAAAGAAATTATGTTTTATTTTCTTGCTCAATTTCTTTTACTAAACGGACAACGATGCAAGAGAAGAATAGCTGTATAAACCATAATTGTGACGTTTGTACCGAATGAAAATACCTACATTACAAAAGAACGAATGATGCTTCATACCAGCCTATTCGCAAAAACGCAGTAAACAAGCATATCGAGGTACCTATTTGACGGTACAACATTTCTCCGCAATAATAAAGCTTGAGACACGTTACGAACCAGCAAGCGCGCATGCAATTTAAAAATGCCGCTGGAGGACTTAAACACAAGGGGTCTCTTTTTACTGACTTTTTGGTTTCTCTATCGCCGAAAGTAATTTTGCCGAGTTTTGCACCAACATATAGGAGAATTTCATTTCACCAAATTACATAAAAGATCAATTACCAACTGTAACATTTCGCAGGCGTGTTTTTCGCATATTATCATATCCCAACATAACCTAACCTTACCTAGTTGGCAAATGAAAATTCGGGCAAAAAAAATTGTCACATAATAATTTGGTTAATGTTGATATGCCAAGTGAATCATCTGCGAAAAGTTGGTTGGCAAGTGGTATTCGTCAAAAAGAAATTCTGTGAAAAGGCAGCGGATACCTTTTTTTGTTAGTCAGTAACCAATGAAACAATGTTTGTCCTCTAGGCAAGGAGGAGATGCTGCAGTCGCAGGACTTCAGACAATGCAAGCTGCAGGACATCAAGGCTCTGAAGAAGAAGCACGAAGCCTTCGAGTCCGACCTCGCCGCCCATCAGGACCGCGTCGAGCAGATTGCCGCTATTGCGCAGGAACTCAAGTAAGGACCTCGGTTTTGTTTCATACTTTGGCTAGGATTGGTCTCTTTTGTGCATAGTCAGAGAGAATCATACTGGCTCAATTCAGATGCTAATAATAGTAATAATATTGCCATCCGAAAAGGAGGGATAGATATTATAGATAATTATACTTTTTCGGGTTTCTGCTAACTGACAATATTTTACGTAAGTTTCCACGGTTTAATTAAATCTCGTTTGTAGTTAAAATATGATTGCTTATCTTAAATGTTTACCTATATTCTTCGACTACTGAGGTGATGTTGAGTAAAAATAATTGCAACCTCATACCCCCTGCATTAAGTTGAGCATAAATACGCGACGTCTTTGAGACTCGTCAGTAAAAAGGCAATCGACACTAAAATGTAATAAAAACAGTTCAACTCGTGTAAATTTAGACACTACGTGCGAGATGTTGACTGTCAAGCGGTTGGTGTAGCCCTCCTTAATGAACGCATTTGTATCTGGGCAGCACCCTGGAGTACCACGAGGTGGCGTCGGTGAACGCGCGCTGCCAGCGCATCTGCTCGCAGTGGGACCGACTGGGCGCGCTCACGCAGCGGCGACGCGCGGCGCTGGACGACGCCGAGCGCGTGCTGGAGCAGATCGACTTGCTGCACCTCGAGTTCGCCAAGCGAGCCGCACCCTTCAACAACTGGTGAGACACTTGTAACATCTGCTCTCAGTGGGACGGGCTTGATGACTCCGAGCGCGTGCTGGACTGCTTGAGTAGATCAATCTGCTGCGCCTCGAGTTAGCCAAGCGAGCCGCACCCTTCAACAACTGGTGAGACACTTGTGACATCTGCTCGCAGTGGGACGGGCTTGATGACTCCGAGCGCGTGCTGGACTGCTTGAGCAGATCAATCTGCTGCACCTCGAGTTAGCCAAGCGAGCCGCACCCTTCAACAACTGGTGAGACACTTGTAGCATCTGCTCGCAGTGGGATCGGCTGCGCGCTCACGCAGCGGCGACGCGCGGCGCTGGACGACGCCGAGCGCGTGCTGGAGCAGATCGACCTGGATGCTTAGCCAAGTTGCCAATCGCTAGCGCTTCATCGTTAATCGCAGCTAACTGTCTTTGTCGCACTAATATGAAAGAGTGACAGAGAGGGAAAACTACGTTACGCTACTAAGCAATAGCGATTGGCATCTTGGCTAAGCACCCTGCTGCACCTCGAGTTCGCCAAGCGAGCCGCACCCTTCAACAACTGGTGAGACACTTGTAGCATCTACTCGCAGTGGGACCGGCTGCGCGCTCACGCAGCGACGACGCGCGGCGCTGGACGACGCCGAGCGCGTGCTGGAGCAGATCGACCTGGATGTTTAGCCAAGTTGCCAATCGCTAGCGCTTCATCGTTAATCGCAGCTAACTGTCTTTGTCGCACTAATATGAAAGAGTGACAGAGAGGGAAAACTTTTTCGCCGCGATGGTGTCGCGATTACGCCGCGACCGCGTGACGAATACACCGCGACTGCGCAGCGAGTCTGCCGCGTCAAGAGTTGGTATCCATTATATAATAATAAATCTTATTAGTGACTGTCCAAGACTCAGATCACTCTGAGCGATTTACCGACAGCTGCGCAGCGTATTCGTTACGCGATCGCGGCCAAATCGCAACGCACTCGCTGCGAATTGGTTCTGTAACCAATTACAACGATCGCTCGCAACGATCACGCTGCGCGCTCGCTTCGCTTTCGCCTCGCTTGTAAATCGCAAGTGTGATAAGGCCCTTATGATGCTGCTGCTACTTCTAATAACGTATGATCATTGGATTCATTGACACCTCACAAGCCGGGTGGTGATGGCAGTAAGAATATTTATCTCCACCCCAACTCCTCGCGTGGGTGTCATTTAGTGACGTCTAAGGAATTGAAGTCTTTCTATCACTCTTTTTAGTAATGCGACAAAGACAATTGCGTTTCATCCGTGACTGGACGTTAGCGATTGCAATATTGGCAACGCACCTTCTTCATTGTCTCTAAAGTAGCCCATGCTCCCCTGACACCTAGTCTCAGCAAGATAAAACTGAAAAGCTGACACCTCCTAATTCGATACAAATTATAACCTAAATTAGACTTATGTGACAAGAGTCGGGACTCCTTAGCTTGCAAGAAATGTTAACTATTTTGGTAGCTACATATCTTTAAAGAGTATTCGGTCGGGTTTCCGATTCGTTTGAAAATCCCTACACATTTGAAAATTGTAATGAACTCTTATCCATAAACTGACAGAATTTCGTGATAAAACTGAGCTTAGATAGATAAGCTTTTGTCACAATATCGTGACGTAGGTTAAGTGAGGCCCACAACTCACTAATTATTGTATTGTCCATCCAGGCTGGACGGCACCCGCGAGGACTTGGTAGACATGTTCATCGTGCACACCATCGAGGAGATCTCCGGCCTCATGGACGCGCATGCGCGCTTCAAGGCCACGCTGGGAGAGGCCGACAAGGAATACCAGGTATAACGTTTTATAAATATATGTAGTAAATGGCATATATAAATGTGACTATATTATACTTAATATTTTCTTCGGTTACCGCGAGGAATACACATGAAATAAAACTATGAAAACGGATAAACTCGCGTAACTCGCAGACCACACTTTACAGGGTTCGTGGTCTGCGGATCCGCAAAAAGTGTTCGAAACGTCGGAATGAAGTTAAAATTAGTTTATATACGCGAGTTTATCCGTTTTCATAGTTTTATTTCATATCTTATACTTCTTTAGCCGATTGGGCTGTAGTTCTTCTTACTCATGGTGGATTGATTTTATTACATTTCATGACGTAATTCGTTGTACGTAATTACGTTGATAAGGAACTTGTCTCCTATAAATTACTCAAGGGGTTACGCTAATTTAATCTCCATGTTACCTACTAATTGAGTTTTTTATTTGATCCAAGCTCTTTGTAGAAAACGGGGCATTTAATGTTGTACCTACATATCTATGATTTGAGGAGACGCATTTAATGTAAAACGATTCCTTTATAAGTGTAAGTAGAAAATTAATTTTGTCGCGGTCCAATCTTTATAGACAGTTGTAGCTATTTAATTCATTAATTTCAGTTGAAACGATTAAAAACATCCAAAGTAACTTAACATAATTTCACCTTTACCCCGGAGCATTATGCTTAGCAAAAAAGTCGTCTAAGATCGTTTACGTGGATTCCTTAATGTATATATTGCACGTACCTTTTCCTATATGTAGTATGGGTATTCATTTGTTTATTTCCATATTGCAGGCGATAGTGAACCTGGTGCACCAGGTGGAGTCCATCGTGAAGCAGCACCAGATCCCCGGCGGGCTGGAGAACCCCTACACCACTCTCACCGCACACGTAAGTTTACGGTGAGCGTCAGGATGACTGACCAAAATAGCGGATCAGTGTTAGAGTACCATCATAATTTACTACCTATTTGCTACTATTTACTACCTATGTTCACATATTTGCTACCTAAGTTTAAAAAAAGAAATCAATTTAATTAAGTGGGCAGTCATTCTGACGTCAGGATGACTGCCCATATTTAGTATTTCGTGGTTAGACCCTATATTTTGCAACTTTCTATGTACTATGATTTACTACCTATTTGCTACCTAAGCATATATTTTTTCCAGATTTTTTAGGCAAGAAATGACGATTTTATAAGCATTTCAAATTCTGAACAAAAAAAAATTTGTTAGAGTACCATCATAATTTACTACCTATTTGCTACTATTTACTACCTATGTTCACATATTTGCTACCTAAGTTTTAAAAAAGAAATAAACTTAATTAAGTGGGCAGTCATTCTGACGTCAGGATGACTGCCCATATTTAGTATTTCGCGGTTAGACCCTATATTTTGCAACTTTCTATGTACTATGATTTACTACCTATTTGCTACCTAAGCATATATTTTTTCCAGATTTTTTAGGCAAAAAATGACGATTTTATAAGCATTTCAAATTCTAAACAAAAAAAAATTGTTAGAGTACCATCATAATTTACTACCTATTTACTACCTATGTTCACATATTTGCTACCTAAGTTTTAAAAAGAAATAAATTTAATTAAGTGGGCAGTCATTCTGACGTCAGGATGACTGCCCATATTTAGTGTTTCGTGGTTAGACCCTATATTTTGCAACTTTCTATGTACTATGATTTACTAACTATTTGCTACCTAAGCATATATTTTTTCCAGATTTTTTAGGCAAAAAATGACGATTTTATAAGCATATCAAATTCTGACCAAAAAAAAATTTGTTAGAGTACCATCATAATTTACTACCTATATGCTACTATTTACTACCTATGTTCACATATTTGCTACCTAAGTTTTAAAAAAGAAATAAACGTAATTAAGTGGTCAGTCATTCTGACGTCAGGATGACTGCCCATATTTAGTATTTCGTGGTTAGACCCTATATTTTGCAACTTTCTATGTACTATGATTTACTACCTATTTGCTACCTAAGCATATATTTTTTACAGATTTTTTAGGCAAAAAATGACGATTTTATAAGCATTTCAAATTCTACACAAAAAAAAAAATTGTTACAGTACCATCATAATTTACTACCCTGACGTCACAATACTAACATATTCCTGACGTCAGAATGACTGCCCACTTAATTAAGTTTATTTCTTTTTTAAATCTAAGGTAGCACATATGTGAACATAGGTAGTAAAATAGTAGCAAATAGGTAGTAAATTATGATGGTACTCTAACAATTTTTTTTTGTTCAGAATTTGAAATGCTTATAAAATCGTCATTTTTTGCCTAAAAAATCTGGAAAAAATATATGCTTAGGTAGCAAATAGGTAGTAAATCATAGTACATAGAAAGTTGCAAAATGTAGGGTCTAACCACGAAATACTAAATATGGGCAGTCATCCTGACGTCAGAATGACTGCCCACTTAATTAAGTTTATTTCTTTTTTAAAACTTAGGTAGCAAATATGTGAACATAGGTAGTAAATAGTAGCAAATAGGTAGTAAATTATGATGGTACTCTAACAAATTTTTTTTTGTTCAGAATTTGAAATGCTTATAAAATCGTCATTTTTTGCCTAAAAAATCTGGAAAAAATATATGCTTAGGTAGCAAATAGGTAGTAAATCATAGTACATAGAAAGTTGCAAAATGTAGGGTCTAACCACGAAATACTAAATATGGGCAGTCATCCTGACGTCAGAATGACTGCCCACTTAATTAAATTGATTTCTTTTTTTAAACTTAGGTAGCAAATATGTGAACATAGGTAGTAAATAGTAGCAAATAGGTAGTAAATTATGATGGTACTCTAACACTGATCCGCTATTTTGGTCAGTCATCCTGACGCTCACAGTTTACGGGTTAACCATTCGTCTGTGTTTGATAAGTCCGTACAATAGATGTTGAACTCAAATCAATTCATAATTTGAATTCAAAATCCATTGTACTGATCCTTAGCAACTACAGACGTCTGGCTAAATCAGTTGTTGTATCACCATTCAAGTTCTCAACTTGTATGCTTTTGATATTTAAAGCTAACACTTTTAAAATCTACCACGGTACTATACCGATAGGCATAAATATGGTGCCTATTTCACTTTTCGATTTTATTACAATGCAATAGTCTAAAAATACTAAATTTTTGACGCACCTATAATTCAACTATTTTTATAATTTATTTATTTTTATTTATTTATTTATACACATTCAATTACACGTTAGTTAACAGTATTACACCAAAGCACTTACGTGGTAAAACATTAATAAAATAAAACAAACATAACAAACATTAAAACAAACAAACAATAATATACGTAAACGATTGAAAACTTTGCAATCGCATTTTTTATAACATCGTGAACGTGATTTCGTGGCTGGTCCCAAGAATTGTTAAGCATAACTATCAATTTTAGTCATTCACGACCCCGACATTAAACAGTATGTATTAGTTACATTGTGTAATGCGGTCACAACAAAATTTACTATGACTAGTTTTATCTCTATTACTGTCTTATTAGTGCGACAAAAACAGATCTTTTCGGTACTTTCACCCATTTATTTGCAGGAGCTGAACCGCAAGTGGTCGGACGTGCGGCAACTGGTGCCTCAGCGCGACGGCACGCTGGCCGCGGAGCTGCGTAAACAACAGAATAACGAAACGCTGCGCCGCCAGTTCGCCGAGAAGGCTAACGCCGTCGGGCCCTGGATCGAGCGCCAGATGGACGCCGTCACCGCTATCGGCATGGGCTTGCAGGTAATGACCAAAGAATACACCTCATGACATTACCGGTAAGCGATGACAATGTCGGGGAACATCAATTGTTTTATTCGGGAATACATGAAAAAATCGTTTTTCTTAAAAAAAAAAATTATCACTAAATCACTGTCACTCGTTCCATCTCCATCTATTGCGTTTACCCTCGCGTTCCTCTTTTGTAAGTGACAATGACACCTACTTGACATAGGTTTAGAGTTGAAAATTTAAATGGCAACCCTCACCCGAATCAATTCGAAAAAATTTGCTATTTGGAAAGAAACGCGATTCTTTCCGGAAATTTTCAACGCTATAGTTGAATTATCGAGAAGATGGAATTGCATATGTAGTGGTATCGCGTATTTACAATGTATTGTGTGATTTGTGTGCTATTGTGTGTGGTTTATCGACTCATGTATTGGCTTTATTCGACTAATAGTAAACCTAATTGTAAAGACACAAGGTTCACTTTAAAAGTGTTGCTTTAGTAACACCACTACAAATGCAATTCCATCTTCTCGATAATTCAACTATACCGGTAACACGGACGCTAGCTTCAATACACTGCGTTTGTAATACTAGATGGGCAGTACGAGTTTTTGCGTATACCTTTCGGGCTCTAAAATGCCCTTTGGGTAGTAAAATTCTATGAGCCCGGCAGCTAGCGCCCTCAGCTTAGCGCCACAGTATAATAACAGTATGGAATGTCTCTCACCAAAGTGCGCTGCCGGTCCCGCTCCGGTAACATAGTTAGGACCGCAGCACATCTTGACTTGCTCACACAAGCATGGCGCGCGTGCACCTACACGAGCTTACCAACGCGTTTGTTTCATACATTTTACCGCCACTGTAGTTCAAGATGTGCTAGGGTGACACGGACGCTAGCTTCAATACACTGCGTTTGTAATACTAGATGGGCAGTACGAGTTTTTGCGTATACCTTTCGGACTCTAAAATGCCCTTTGGGTAGTAAAATTCCATGAGCCCGGCAGTTAGCGCCCTCAGCCTAGCGCCACAGTATAATAACAGTATGGAATGTCTCTCACCAAAGTGCGCTGCCGGTCCCGCTCCGGTAACATAGTTAAGACCGCAGCACGTCTTGACTTATTCACACAAGCATGGCGCACGTGCACCTACACGAGCTTACCAATGCATTTGTTTCATACATTTTATCGCCACTGTAGTTCAAGATGTGCTAGCGCCAAGCCCTCGTTCTCACAATGTCTCCATAAATTTTGTTTTAAGTTATCCTGCGATAGGTGAACAACTGAATGATTATTTTCCAGGGCTCGCTAGAAGACCAGCTCCGACGACTGAAGGAGTACGAAGCGGGCGTGTACGCGTACAAACCACACATTGAGGAACTCGAACGCATCCACCAGGCCGTTCAGGAGGGCATGATCTTTGAGAACAGGTATTGTTATATTTGTTATGCGACAACGCAAAAAGCCAGTTTCACAATTAGGTAGTTAACAATGAAATCTTTGCCATTTCTCTAAAAAAAAACTTACCTCATTCACCTAAAAAAAAAATTGACAAGACAGAATGCTGACAGCATTTCTATCACTGCCAGTTGTGAATTTAAATCACTTATATAGATGAATTTAAATTGATACTGTATTCAAGATAGTTGAGCACAACTATCTTCGGCCTTTGTTCAGCAGTGGACGTCTTTCAGCTGATATGATGATGATGATGGGCACAACTAAGCTGCTTTTTAAGTTACGGTCAAAATCAACCAAAGTTACATACAATATGTAAGCTACTACTCAACTACATAAACAATTAAGCCTCACTTTAAAAAAAAAACAATGCCTCTTTACTTTACGAAGGAAATTAAAACAACATTTCTCGTAGGTATTCACAATACACGATGGAGACACTCCGCGTAGGCTGGGAGCAACTGCTCACGTCCATCAACCGCACCATCAACGAGGTCGAGAACCAGATCCTGACCCGCGACTCCAAGGGCATCACGCAGGAACAACTCACCGAGTTCCGCGCTTCGTTCAACCACTTTGACAAGAACCGCACTGGTGAGCAAATACACTGTTACGCAACTGAACACATGAACAATATGAACATGCGTGACGCAACTGAAGAGGTCAAAAGGTACCAGGCCTACAACGAACACCGAAGTTCGCAAATTTCGGATTTGTTTCTTGTCACTTAAACGAAGGCGTTATTTGAATGACAGAGAAAAATCCCCGAAAGCGAACTTCGGGTGTTCGTGATAGCAGGCCAACCTTCAAACTTATTTCTCACAAGAAACTCAGACAGACTACAGCCTAAGACTAGGGTGACGGATCGCTAAGAAACCTGAGCTCCACTCCACAACCTAATCCCAAGAATTAATGTAGAGGAGATATTTTATTTAGCCAGCCATCTTCCTATCCACGGATAGGGAAGAATTTCTTCAGCATCGAAAATAAAATCATCTATCAGTTTTCGACTTTATTAGGTACCATGGAGTAGGTAAAGTCTAACCCCCTTATTCATATAAATCTACATTTTAGATAAAATGCGTTTCGTCGCTTTCTAAATTACCTTGGTAAAATAAAAATATTGAGATGGAGGTTTATAAACGAAGGGGTGAAGCTGGTAGAGCATATTAAGTTTCAAGAAATCATTAGTATGAGCCATGTTTTGAATCCACAACCTTCGAATTTACGTACGTAAATATAGTGTAGGTACAGTAACGTTCCTATTATTTTCAGTGTAAATAACGATAAAAATGTATTTGTCACACAGGCCGCCTCGCCCCCGAGGAACTCAAGTCGTGCTTAGTGTCCGTAGGCTACAGCATCGGCAAGGACAGGCAAGGAGAGCTCGACTTCCAGCGCATCTTGGCCGTTGTCGACCCCAACAACACAGGTATACGACTATTAAATAATAATAATTTTAGGTTAGGCCAGTAGTAGGGTTGCCAACCAAAGATATGCGGGACATTTGCGAATAAATTGCGGGACTTGTCTACATAATGCGGGACGGGAATGACACTAACATTAAAAAAACAATGCTTAATTTCAGATCGGTTAAATTTTGATGCACAATCGCAATCATATTTTGACTTACATATTTTGATACACGTTCAGAGTACGGTGTTCCGGGGCTATAGTCGCGAACGACGGGGTACATACAAATGAACATGGCGCAATCTTAAATTGCTTTCATTTATGTATTCATTCATATTATTATTTTAGTATTTCCAGTTTAGTATGCCCTGAAAAGCGGGACAACTGGCGTCCCGCGCGAGCCTTTTGCGGGACCCATACTTTAGGGCCCCAGCACAGACAACATAGGTTATGTTGTCTGTGGGCCCCAGAAACGGGACGTCCCGCATATAGCGAGACAGTTGGCAGCCCTAGCCAGTAGGCTTGGCACATGATTTGTCCGACAGTAGCTATGCCACCGCGAGATAGACCCATATTGTTTATTTCAATAGGACGTTAGAAGTAGGTATTGCTAGTTATGTAGAAATAGGTATTGTATTTATGTATACTACTAACGGCCTATCGAAATAAATCAGTATGGGTGCGATGGGGTAATATGAAACGGTTTTTTAAACGCGGAAGGCAAAACGTCGCCCGTTTGCTACCAGATAATTCAAATAAATGACGATTTTAATCTTGCCCCGTTTAAAATTTCATTTCTTCTTACCCCGACTTACCAATTTGAGGAAAGTAAAATAGCTGACATAAGTGACATATGTATTTTAAACTAGTCTAGCCATACACTGGTAGATAGGTATTGCCTGGGGCCTATTTCTCGAAAGCTTGTGACTTGTAATACAAGCGGAAGTCCTTATCTTATTAATAGTGTTAAAAAGAGACTTCCACTTGTAATACAAGTTACAAGCTTTTGAGAAACGGGCCTCTGGTGTAGAACCAGTACACAGTTTACGTAAATTTGGGATATTGAAATAATTTTTAATCTTAAATTAAATACTAATAGGTATGTCAGCTAAATCATCCATGAAATAATTTGGCATCACGACTGAATCACATTTCTAATTTTATAGATAATATATTAAAGCGCTGCCAAATCAGACATTCTCTGGCAAAGCCACATGAACACAACCACTAAGGCTAAGTTGGCATAAACAACTTTATCGGAAGGCGCATTTAAGCCACTTATCGCAACTCATTTCAGGATAGAGAAAAAAAACGAGCAACGCAAAATGTGCACAAATTGTATCGACTCGTCATTTGTATCTCATCCCAATGACTTCCTGTATTTCTCGGCAGGATGTCATTTATTTGCCTATTTTATCCTTGTTATATCCTAACATACCTGTTGACAAAATTACTTTCTTTCTAGACATAGGCTTGATCATTTATTTTGCCGCCCCTCTCACATGTCATTACAATTTACACCACACACCTGCACAGAACACGCAAATCATATTCATTCGGAAAGGATATGAAATTAATCTATTTTATTTTTAGGTTACGTGTCATTCGATGCGTTCCTGGACTTCATGACGAGGGAATCCACCGACACAGACACCGCTGAACAGGTCATCGACAGCTTTAGGATCTTAGCTGGTGACAAGGTAAATATTCTTTTCATCATTGCAGAATACGTAATTTAATTATATTATTATTTAGAGAATACACAAAAGCTTTCGTAGATAGGTACCTACTTAATGTTTTCATCGCTCAAACGCACTTTTTACCGCGCAAATTTTAAGTCGCATTAAAAGTTGTTGGTTGCTCAAAGATAATCTGGCTAACAAGGTTCACTAATAGGTATTAGCAACCAACAACTTTTAATGCGACTGGGAAAACTTCATAGCCAGATACATACATAGACACCTGTCTATGTTATGTTTTCCCACTCGCTAGTCGGGACTGAAATTACATACAGAACCAATTTTACAGTTAAATTTATTTAAAATATACGTAAATCTTGTAGCCGCGCCAATGTCGATTTGCGTTTGATCGCTTCATTGACGTCAGAATCTATCAGAAATTATTCGACCGCTCTCGTTGGCGATGACAATCAATCAGTTTCAGCGCTTGACGCACGCTCGACTCGGGTTCAGTATTCTCGCGCCAAACTCATGTCGCTGACGAAATTTGAAATCGCGTGTGTTTCGTGTACGTTCCGGATTTCCTCGCCGCCGCCTCCGCCGCCGCCGCCGCCACCTCCCCCCCTTTCCCCCTAAAGTGTTCTAAACAATAAAAAATCTATTGACTCGTACCAGTCGTACCGCGCGTAAACGCAAATGATCGGGCCAGTGTGAGTGAAGTGTACGAAATTGTTTACGCCATTGCAATTGTCAGTTCGTACATACGTCATTGAAGCGGAATGAGATAGATTACGTTACATAATCTGGCGCCCATATTAGATTTTTTTTAATGTAACGAACTGTTACAAGCAATGTGGAATTGGTGAATGCCCCAATGTACAGTCAAGGTCAGAGTTAGGTAACTGATCACCCCTGCATACGGATATTTTAATTTAGCGAGCTCTGATAGACAACGATCGATTACTATATTCGACCAGGTGGTGTCCTAATACACGAAATAGGCAAGCATGATGTGGTATCGTAGCGCCGGGTTACTAAGTTTATTGTCCCCATTTAATATGGGAACCTTGCGCGTATTTATAAGAAAGCTAGAAGCTAGCCGTGGCCTCAAACGGAGCACGGGCATAATATGGTCTTTTCGTCCGTTTCGTCGTAAACATACGAGTACACTATACCCGTGCCAGTATAGCTCGAATTCAGATAATATTTCTAGATCGGGTTAAACAATAGGTATACAGGATCGGGTTATACAATTTTAAAGCACAAATAGTGATAATATATGTATATGCCCCACATTCTTATGAAAGACGCGACGGTCACATTAGCACCACAGGGTGCTTATCCAAGTTGTCAATCGCTAACCCTTTGTTCCGTATCGTAGTTTTCCTTCTCTGTCACTCTTTCATATTAGTGCGTCATAGCTGCCTTTCGTTTACGATTGACGATTAAGCGTTACCGTTTGGTAACTTGGCTAAGCAGCCTGTTGCTTTCTAGGCGCCTTTTATTTGTTTTCATCACACCTGCTCGTAAAAAGTGTTATTATACGCAGGCATTCTTGAACGTAATGAGCTGTATTATGCCCATGGGCAATAATGGATTTTAATACGACATTACGTCGCAATAGCGCGGCGCGGCGCGCGCCGCGCCGAGATTCCTTTTGTGAAAATGATGAATGTAAGTCATCTCTGATTTTGAGAAATGATTTAGACCATTTTAGAGTAGTTTTGTGAAAAAACATTGTTTTATTTACCTTTTTTGCCTCACAGGTGTGATGAAAAACATTGTGTGTGACACGGGCGGTACAAGATTCGGCTTGGACTTTACTTTCATACTCGTTCACAATTTCTTACTTACCGCCCTAAATACACAATGTACTAATACCTCGACAGGATAATAAAAATGGCGATACTCGTAATAAGTAGTAAATTTGGTGTTCCGCAGCCGTACATCACGGCGGAGGAACTCCGCCGCGAGCTCCCACCGGACCAGGCGGAGTACTGCGTGGCGCGCATGCCGCCGTACCGCGCCGGCGGCCCGCCCGGCGCGCTCGACTACATGGCTTTCTCTACCGCGCTCTACGGCGAGACCGACCTCTAGGTGACTGCCTCAACCGTATTATACATTTGGTGTTCCGCAGCCGTACATCACGGCAGAGGAACTCCGCCGCGAGCTGCCACCGGACCAGGCGGAGTACTGCGTGGCGCGCATGCCGCCGTACCGCGCCGGCGGCCCGCCCGGCGCGCTCGACTACATGGCTTTCTCTACCGCTCTCTACGGCGAGACCGACCTCTAGGTGACTGCCTCAACAGTATAATAAATCGTCCGTTGATAAGCAAAACTCACTAACTAAAATAACTACTTGAAATAAAGCGCCGGCTAAAGGCATAACCAACATCTTTTAGCAAATACTATTCTATGTCATTGGCATAAAATACGATTTGTCAAAACCAACTTCAAGGATATAGTTGGTTCTGCCTTTAACCCGACGAAAGGTCGTACCTCAGTTTAGATTCAGTACGAGGTGGCTAAGAGTAGGAAGTTTTTATAGTGACTTTTGGTCGTCACCCGACGAAATACTAATACAGGAGCATTCCGTGCATTCCATGGGCTGTCCCGTACAAACGAGTGTATATTCTGATAATTTGAGTTTTCTTCCGATTTATTAATTCTTCACTTCACTTCATCAACCTGTGTTAGTCCACTGCTGGACATAGGCCTCTCCTATTAACTATGCGTATAGACGCATTAGGAAGTAAATGCCCATAATCGCCACGCTGGGCAAGCAGATTGACGATCGCAGTAATGTGTCCACTATGATGACGCTGCTGCCCATCATCAATCTTTTATCAAATATGGGCTGTCCCAGAAGTAAAGAGACAAGATTCGAATGAAAATATTTAATAAAAAAATCTTAGAAAACACTACTATTTACGTTTAGTTAACTTCAGAATTTCATTTTCTTTGCTACTCTATATGAAATTTGCTTGTGCAAAGGCTCTGTAGCCAATTTTTCTAAGGTTGATTGCTACTCGTCTCATTACAGCTTTTCGAGACCTAGCTGTCACACTTTTAGCCAATTTAGTCCATCTATGCTTAAATCCAGTCATCGATTTGGGTTTTTCTGATCGTTTTTTATATTCTCGTTTACATAAAGGTCAATAAGCTTCAATACCAGCAGCTTGGGGAACATTTGGGGCGTTGTTATATTTTTGTATAAAATCTATACCTGCAGCCTCTAGATGTTGAGTGACTTCCGTGGCGTAGTGGCATGACGCCATATCCGGCCAGAATATAATTTCTTCCCTCTGGTAATGCTTATCTATGAACGAAATTTATCGCATTATCATACATTCTCTCAAATAAATACGTGCGGTCATAGAGCCTGTGCAAATTTAAGGTGTATTGCCATTTTGGTCTAATGGCTTGTGAAACGAGATATTTATTGAAAAATTTGACCTTTGCTACAATTTTTTGCGAATAATCAACGGAGTCCCGTCGAGTCGCATGTTAGTATTGCTTCCCAGGAATATCCGTTGGGTCCACGGGCACGTAAGTCTCATCATCAATTATGAGAACTTTTTTCAGTGTTTTTTCATACGCTCTTCGGCATCTTCTTGTAGCTTGCACTTCCTGGTCCTTAAAGTACTTAGGAGCTGAGAGTTTTGCAAATGCTTTAAGCTTTAGGTCGCATGTTTTAATACGAGCTATACTTGACTTCGATATTTTCGATTTATCCGTAGCAGCTCTAACAGATATCGAAGGATTCCGTTCATACACTTTTTTTACTTTATTTAAGTTCATAGCTACGGAAATAGTAATTTTTTTTCACGGAATTTTCTTGAAAATGTGTTCATGCGATTCTTCAAAACGCTTTATAATTCGATACAAAGTAGTTCTCCTTACTCCCCCTAAAGAAAAATTACATTTCGTGTCCGTTTTTCCATAGCATTCATAATTCTGAACAACTCTTTAGCAAATACCTCGTGATCAGCTCTTTTCATTATTAAAATTTCAATAATACAATCATATTTCCCGCTAAATTTTACAGATTTGAGGCATAACGGTGGCCATGACAGTAATTTTTCTTAAAAAAATAAAAATATTTTCAAATAGTTCAAAATTTGAAAGGACCATGGGCATATTTGTATGGAGAGTGGACCAAGAACCAACAGAGCTGAAAGTGGTGTCATTAAATAGGTATTTACATTTATTTCATTTCATTCTACGGGCACTATGTTCAATTCCATTGCAAAACTGAGATATTTGTATTTTAGTCAGAGTAAATACTATGATGAATGGTGTCTGGACGACGGTGATTTGCTTAGAGAGTACCCGCAGAACGCCTTACTCATATAAAATTATCCAATGGAATTCAACTTTGCACCCATAGAATGAAACAAAGTACATAAGCAGACCTTTTTAATGACACTACTCCCAGTTCTGTTGGTTTTTGGTCCATTTTGACGCATAGTCCTTTGTCTCTTTACTTCCGGGACAGCCTTTAATGGTCAGTGACACTTCAATCCCTTAGTCGACTCTTACCCTGCAGGAGGAGTTGGGATGGTGATAAATGTATTCTTACTGCCGCCACCACACGGCCGATTTATTAATGTCTAAATATTTTTTGAGCAATTTTTGTCTCCTCTGGTCACGAAAGAGAACTTCGACAAACCCATAATTTTGAGAATAACCGTGTTTGTACGGGACATCGGTGGACTTTTTTTCGAACAGTCAACTAATTGGAACCATAAGCCACTCTAGAACCTAATCGAAGTGACAAGTGATCAGATTGCATGAAATCTCTTACTACTTGTCATTTTGACATGGTTCTGTAAGTAGATTGGCCTAGAGGTTGGTTGAGTGTACAACTGTACAACTGTACAGTATGAAAAACGGGTAGGTACAAAACTCTTCCCGTGGGGAGTCGACTAGGAGATTAAAGTGTCACTAACCATTCGTTGATAGAATTGCTGATGGGAAGTAGCGTCATCATAGCAGACAAACTGCTGCGGTCCTGTTACTAAAGTGCATTGGAGTTGCATTACGCAGTTGCTCGTTTGCATTATGTTAGCTATAGTAGATTTCTGCGCTGGCAGTACAAAATAAATAGAGCAGTCACGAAGTCGGGCAAATTTTTCAATCCAAAATTTTGATGGCATTTTAATTAGTTTTAAAACTTTTAAAGTCTGTCGTCAATTTTTGTAAACATAATTACATAAATAAGTTCGGTTTAAACTGATGATTAAAATCGAGTCTATTGGAATATTGTAAACCACGACACCAAGGACTAACGTTACCTATTTATAGACTGTATACGTATGACCTAGACTTCTCCACTGGCGTTTATCTATGAAAAAATTTAGTGGCACTTCCAACAAATATTCTGGCCTGCTTCCAACTTGGTCCAGTGCCTAAAATTGTTTTGACTATTAATAATAAATTCTCGCCTTCCTGAGTACTAAAATGTGTTCCTAAGCGCAGGTTAACAGAGACGAGTCATCGGATCATCTCACGGGAGCAGCCACAGGATGCCGCCGCGCAGGCCGCGAGTGCAGACCATGTTTCCCTTACGTTGGTACACTCGCCCTAGCTGACACCAACGTATCGCAAACATTTCCTGCCTACACTTAATTTAAAACAGTCCTGTAACTTAAGTATGTGCAATGTTCAAACCAAAAATGCCATTAACTTTCACACCGTTAAACTCTTCTCCCTAAACACTGTAAACTTTTGGCTCAAATCAGAGAATTCATCTGTAGAATATGTTTACAACATCTCTATTTATACACTAGTGTTAGGTATTTTTAACTTTTATATGAAATTCTCAGGGAAGTCACAAAACATTTATTTGTAAGATGGAAATGGTGCTAATGTTAGGCTTGACTAATGTGTGACACCAAAATAAGACTCATTCACGTTGTGAGAATGTTTTTGTTATATTTTTTTATTTGTAAGCAAAAATTATTTATACAAGTTCATTTTAATTACTGCCATTAGTAATTTATAGTACTTTGATGGTAGGTACGTAAAGTTTTAAGCTGTCAAAATTGGTAAATGCAGGGAAGTGTCACACAAATTATTTATATCATAGATTGCCATAGCTTGCCTGCATCTATTTATTTATCATTTTTATATGATTGTCGTTTTTGAGAGTATTTTTGTTTGAGTACTCTAAATAAATGATCTGCCATATTTGTCTTTTAATAATGACTGTGTTGTTAATCCAACCAATATAGTATGAGAAACATTGGCACAGTTAATAAGAATGAATTATGTGCCGAAAAATATACTAACTCGAATGTACAGCTAATTTAATAAAAAGCTCTTAAACAACTTTTCTTTTATTCTCTGTCCAAGAGATGTTTTCATATACATACCTACCAAATTACTTAGGATAATTATCATGGTACCTATGCCAATAGTAATATAATAGAGTTACTTTTTTAACGAACGACGAAAAAACCCTGTAAATTCTAAGGAGTAGGTAAGTATTCAAAATCCTTGCTATATGTAAAGTCAATGCGGGCAAGAAAGTCCGTCTCCCAACTGATTTCTACTCCTAACTCAATGGTATAAGACGCATATGACAGACTTTCCTAACAAATAATAGTACATTATGATACAAGTGTGCTAAGTTGATCATTATACTCGAGGCGGTATTATGGGCGCGAGCCGCAAGCGAGCGCGCATAAGATAGCAGAGAGTCACAATCTAAGGTTAACCCTTAAATGCATGACTTTTTCTTTTCGTTCCAAAAACAAAATGTGCATACCTAATGGCGTCGCAAGCACGAGAAAAATAGAAAAAAAAATATGTGGACATATATTATATTCGATGGAATTTGTACTACTAATCAAAATTTGGATACATCATACACAAGGATCGGTCAAACGCCCGTCATTTTGAAAACATATACGCTCCATAACGGCAATAACAGACGTAGCTGCAACTGCCGCCAAGCTTAATGGGCGGGACACGTCAGTCGGATGCCGGATAACCTGTGGGCTAAGCTAAGATTGTGAATTAATGACATAATGACCAATAAATTATTTAGAATTTTTGACATTGAATTTTAATCTATTGAGTTTATAACATCTTCTTCGGCTACCGCGATAGTTATTCTGTCCTAAATAGATGATTTATGATACTGTTATTAAAAAAATATCTTATAAAATATATATTTTTTATTAACTATCATAAGATAACGAAGTCTCTACTGTACGGAACAGGGTTATGTTTTCAAAATGACGGGCGTTTGTCCGATCCTTGATCAATGAGGGTTTTTGATACTTTTTCTGCCGCTATGGGGAGGTGAGATGGCAGCACTGAACCGACCGTTTAACGAACTGTCAAAATAAATACGCGCATTTAATTTTCAACATATTTGTAGGTTTATTTATTCTGAAAACCATTACTTTAGGCATATTGTTACCTAAAATAAATAAATAAAATAGTTCCAAGTCAATTCTCATGAAATTAACAAAGTTAAAGTAATTATTTTGAATACCAGTGACTTTGCGCGCCTGTTTTATAGCTCCGTCTTCAGTTCGATGAAAGTGTAATAGTCGTAATCCATTACAAAATCAATTCTCTTCCAAATAAAATAGAATTTCAATATTTTAGGCCCAGGTGCCTATGAATAGTATGAATCTGACAGTTGTCGAGACCAGGTACGTACGAAGCGCCGCCTGGTGGCAGAAAAATTATCGAAAACCCTCATTAGTTACATAGTTTGTATGGGCTTGGTTGTTCTATAAAAAAATATGATTTGAAAGTGACCATTTAAATTTCGAACGTGAAAATCGGCCACAGATTTGATGACGTCATAGGAGTTCAGTGATACCATATTTTAATAATGATCTTGTCAGCCTCCCTGTCACACTTATGTACGAATTCACGAGTGCGATAGAGAGGCAACATTTCGTTCGTGGTTCGCGGTAGGGCCTCGCGGTGGTCCCAACTCGTGATCGAATCGTGGCGCGAAGCTTCAAAAACTTACGCGAGCGCACTACGGAATCGACCCTACACTCGCGTTCGCGGCTTCGCGTCGCAATTCACTCGCTAGTGTGGAGCGGCTTTCAATATTATTTTCTCGTGGCTCTGTCAAGCACACATGACATCACTAAACGATGATTGGTTTTTCATAAGACACTCCATTTGAAGTAACATTTTTTGATGTTTTTTGTTCAAATACAAAACTAAAATTATGATACAAGTGTGTAAAAATTAAGTTCGAACCATGTGTCAATAAATTAAACTACAACCAGAGGGAGCGTTTATCAGTGGAGATGGCCCTTCAAAGTTTTCAACCTGATATGAAATGAACAACTTTTGTAGTTTAAATTATTGTAATAATGCTGAAAATTTAGTTTTACATAATTTTAGGCTTTTGCATCATCAGAATCTGAAATGTGTCTTCCATAGGTACTCCAAAGATTTTTGCCAGAGCATGACTACTTTTTTGTTTCAAGTATTAGGTCAAATATCTTATAATAATAAATATATTGATATGTGGGGAGCCAAATAATAAAAATAATTAGCAATAATATCTATTACATATGTCAGTCACAACAGGTGAGATATTTGATAAAGATAAATTAAAACAATATAGGCATAACATCTTTGAGGACCTTATACATTATTCTATATAAAGTAAAGGACTATTAGATCACTTAGCTTCCTCTTTTTTATTTTCTTCTGCAGTCAGCAGAGCACTTTTAATGCCAACCTTCTTAAGTTCCTCTACAAGTTCTCCAGATTGGTGCATTTGCAGCATTATATCGCAGCCACCTACGAATTCTCCATTGATAAACACTTGAGGGATTGTTGGCCAGTTAGAGTAATCTTTTATACCTGAAAGATTACCACAAGAATTATTAACCAAAATGGCTTTAACTTATTGATGATTCACATGCTTACACTACAATGTAGTTAAATCTCAGAAGAAAATAGTCAAGAAAAGTTATGTATACAAATCTTCGTGAGGTGACAAGATGACAAGAGTTACACAACTGAACCGAGATAATTCTTACCCTGTCGTATATCTTCGTTCGCGAGGACATCGTGACTATCATACGGCACAGCATGCATCCGCATTATCTGCACAACAGCGTTACTGAATCCGCATCTTGGCGCATCGGGAACACCTTTCATGAAGACTACCACTTTATTGTTTTTCACAATTTTGTCAATTTTTTCCTTAACTCCAACATCAGCAAAAGAACGACATGATATTTTTAGAGCATTATTATATAATGGTATCACACTTCTTCTAAATAACGCGTTCATTTTGGTAGAGATTTCAGTAAGAAAAGTTCCTTTTAGAGAATTTAAATAAGAAGAAAACAATTGAGTTTTTAGGTTAACAATGACAGTGACATTTTCTAGTTGACGGACTTGAACGAATGAATGTATGAAATACTTACTATGAATGAATAAATCTTGAAAAGCACGTTCCACGCATGATTTTTTTTTTTGTTAAATTATTTTATGACAATTATTTTCATTGATAATACATGTCCTCGTAACATTTTAACTGTAACTATTTGCAGTGTCTTATATTTCTTGTTATCATGTCATTAGTTGTTTTATAGTTTAACAAATTGAATCTTTATCAGAATAAAATTACATCCATTTAAAAAGAAAAGGAATGCAATGTGAAACATAATCTATGGCGTTGTCATTGTCATTCGCTTCAACTTCTCAACTTGACTCACATCACATTCATTCATTCATTCATTTCAATTTCATTGTGCAAAAGTGACTTCTCTTCTTGACTCTTACGTGAATATTTCAAAATAAAAAGCGTTTATCAGTTCATTTTTGTGATAAAGTGACGAAATATGGAAAATGCAGAAGAAGTTTTTCACTTTCTAGAAGACTTTTCAAAGCGAAAGCCTAAAACTATTCCCCAAGAACTCAACGAATATTTAGCATACGTAGCGCGTACCGGCGATCCCGTATATCAATGGCCTTTAGTGAAATGTTTATTCAAGGAGAAGCTCTTGAATGTTATAACAGACTTCTATGAAACAACCCCGGGTATCGATATCCCACCCTACCCCAACGTGGACCCGTTTAATTATGACATTATGAAGAACAGTTTGCTGGAACGCCTTGACGCGTTTACGTCCGCACCATTCACCGTTCAAAGGATCTGCGAACTCTTAACGTTTCCCCGTAAGCAATACAATAGAATAGACAAATTTATGAGAGCAATAGAGAAGAATATTCTTGTTGTTAGCACACGAGAGCCGGGAGCTCAACGGCACGCTGAGCCAGAGAACGGAGAGGCCATCGAGCCTGTTGTCAACGGCTCCGACAGTAACTCGGAATACAATGTTGATGTTGAAATGGAGGATATGTCTTGGAAGGAGAATTCGGAACAACAAAGCTCGGAACCACAGCCAAGTTCATCTGAGACACATATAACAGTAGATGATATAGAAGCACGCCTGCAAGCTAAACAAAATACTCCAATGGAAACTCAAGACAAGACACCTACTGAGTATGAATCTGTTACTCCCCCGGAGCTTAATGTCAATACAGATGACCCGTTACCAGAAAATAAGGCTAGTGATACTCCAATATCTGAAACAGAACCTGCAGCGAAACTTACTGAAAAATCTGACTCTGCTGACTCTGCCACACCATCAGAGGAAGCAAAACCTGAAGTTGAAATGAAATCCGATGTGACAGAGAGTACAGCTTTAGTTATTCCAGAAATAACTGTTGATGATGCAGAAATGACTGAACAAAAACTTTTAGAACAAGCATCAGAATCAGAGAAAAAAGAAGAATTGCCTGAAAAAGTTGAAACTCCTGAATTGAAGCCAGCTGAAGAACCTGTCACAGAACAACCAGTATCTACAGATGAGAGCAGTTCAGATTCAACCATGAAAGAAGAAGAGCCTAAGCTAATTTCAGAAGTATCAACATCTAGTGAAGAGAGCTCATCATCAAGTGACAATACAGATGGAAACAGCAACTCACCAAAAACTGATGAAAGTAATACTGATGCTATTCAAGAAGAATCAAACCAGGAAACTCTAAAACTTGTGGAGGAACCTCCCAAAGAAATTGTTAAAGAGCCAGAAATACCACCTATTGAGGAGAAAAAACCAGATCCAGAGCCAGTGATAGAGACAGATAACTATTCCATTTCTGATATAAGTTCAGGGCTTCCACAGCCCCCAATAGAAGCGGATAGCCAAGAAGAAATACTACCTGAAGTATCAAAAGATGTTCCCGAAGTTGAAAATAAAGAGGAAGCAAAGGCTGAAAGTACAGAAAAGGAGCCTGAGGGAGGGGATTCTTAATCTTGTCCTTTCAATTATTAAAATGGTGTTTATAATGGATAATAAGTATTGGACTTGTTTTAATCAAAAGGACTGACACTGTAATCATATCTAAGTTTAATTTAAATGTTTGCCTCAAGAAGATAACATAGCACTGCAACATGTGTGATACATAGATTTTCAAGTTTGTTGAATTAAGCAAATTCTTGTTCAATCATAAGTTTTGAAGTACCTAGTTGAACACTGCATTGTGAAGATTGTAATTTTAAGAGGTCAATTTTGTTAGGTATACTATTCTGAACATGACCTTAAAATTTACACGGGCATTTAATCTCCATGGACACATGGCATTATTTCAGAAATTAGATATTGAATTTGTGTGCAGAAGAATACAGTGGATTTTTGTATAAGAAAATTAAACAATCATTTTCATGATTTAATTTTTTTATTTACCTATTAACAACTTACATTCATACTTTGCCCTTAACCATCATACATTTAATGGAAGATTGTCAGGGACGTAATATAAACCTAATAATACAGTTCAATAAACTATACAATAACAAAAAAATACTAACACCTAATGCTGCACCATTAAAATAATTATGCTAAAAAATCACAGCTCATATTTCTATACAATTTGCTATAATACTATGTACAGATTATTTACACATCACTTCTTAGGGGTGTACCTCCTAACTTTGAGTTCATTCCTCATGATTTTTCCGGCGGCGTTTCTTGGGATGACGTCGAGGAAACTGACGCCTCCTTCAAGGTGCTTGTACCTAGTTAGTTTAGTGGCGACAAGGTCATAGACTTGCTTCTCGGTGAGGGTCATTTTGGGCTTGAGGACGACGAAGGCTCGCGGTACTTCACCGGCTAAGGCATGAGGGACGCCGACAACAGCCACGTCAGCTATTTCTGGCAACTCCATAATCACGCTTTCGATCTCTGTAGGTGATACCTAGAACAGAAGAAATCCCATTAACATACAGTAAGAAACAAGAATTCAAAACCGGAAAGACAGCGCGAAGCGCATACTTAGAGGTAACGGTCGACTTTAACCCTTAAATGCATAGTGATGTGGGTATACAGTGTCCCAAAGTTAAGGGACATGAAGGGGAATACCTTAAATATCGTAAATAGGATATTTTGCTGAAAGATTTTATTTTGAAAATTAAGTAATACTGCATTTTAAAAAAATCCACAAAATTGCTTTTTCTAGGCATCAAACCGATTTTTTTTTCGTAATTTTATGATGTCATTCGAAAGAATGGATAAAAAATAACAATTTTTCTTATAAAACATAGTATCTAAAACTAAAAGAATAACCAAACAAGTTTGGGTCAAAATTCGAAAAAAATTGTAGTTGGTTCGATTTCCGGGTGAAGCAAGTAATTATTTGAAAAACTTTGAATGCACTATTACCTACTCAATTTTAAAAATAACATTAAGTCTTCTTTCAGCAAAATACACTATCTACGACATTTTAAGGTACCTAGCGGCTTGTTAACACTTTTATTGCGGACGAGTGCTACGCTCGTAGCCGATCCCGTGATTTTTCCGCTTTGTAGCGAAAATGGACCTCCCACAGAGGACTCCCCTCGGGAGTTCCCCGCGCTCAAAGTGTTATTAGACGATTATAAAATAAGGGTGCTAGTTTATAATATTCTCGTCTAAAAAATGAAGCCGAAATTTCGCTTCAATATTACATACCTATGCCATGTGATGACGGCAGTAAGAATACATTTGTCACCACCCCAACTCCTCCTGCGGGTGTCGTAAGAGTCGACTAAGGGATTGAAGTGTCACTGACCATTTTATAAGATTGATGATGGGCAGCAGCGTCATCATAGTGGACACATTACTGCGATCGCCAATCCGCTTGCCCAGCGTGGTGATTATGGGCATTTACCTCCTAATGCGTCTATACGCATAGTTAATAGGAGAGGCCTACGTCCTGCAGTGGACTAACATAGGCTGATGATGATTACATACCTGGTTGCCCTTAACCTTGATGAGCTCCTTAGTGCGGTCGACGATGTAGAAGTATTGGTCATCGTCGTAGTACGCGACATCGCCCGTGTGCAGCCAGCCATCAGCATCTAGGGTCTCTTTGGTCGCCGCCTCGTTGTTCCAGTAGCCTTTCATTACCTGCGCCATTGTAGAACATTCGTTATACGACCTGTTTCACATTCCCCTAATAAAATATGTCGGAGAAATATTAACTGTGCCTGCGGAAAATGATAGTGATAATTTTATCTGACTGATATATTCGCCAACAAACTGCTCCGCAGTTTGGCGAGTCATTTGTATCGTGGTGCGCTTTGTCTATTAACACGGTCAATGCGATAGGGGGTCTTTCGACCCCTTACAAAGTATAGTTAATTATGAGTTAAGCTAATTGCCGCAGCGAAGGTGTTAAATGATATTAATAAAAAAAAATTGTTTGACATCATAAAATCCCGTGATTGCATAAATTTAAACCCCGAGATTGCATGCATTGATAGTAATACACCTTTTAAGTTTGTTAGTATACTAATTCATCGCCCTGTATGCCCATGCTTCGTACAGAACTAGCGTTGAAAATGTCGGAAAAAAAAACAATGTTTTTTTCGGGAATGTATGAAAATTTAGACTTTTTCGGGTTTTACAGAAATAATCAATGTCACTGTCACTCGTTTCCATCTATTTCAATTGACTTTTCCACGATCACATCGCGTTCTCCTGGTATAAGTGAAAATTAGATCTAATCCACATTAGTTTAGAGTTGAAAATTAAAGTGGAAACTATCATTCAATTTTTTTTTTTTTAATCCGGAAAATATGCTGATTGGAAAGAAACGGGATTTAATCCGGAAATTTTTAACGCTATACAAAACTCATAATAATGTTATGGATGCAAATAGGGAGTGTGTTGTCATTTAAAAGCATTATGTATTTTTTTTACTATTATTGGAATTGTTATGTATAAGTTTAATGTTACCGCAAGTTCGTAAAAGACATATATGTAAGTTGTGGTTACCTATAATTGGATAAGCATCAGCCACGAATTAATCTAAATGTATTTATAGTATGTAAGATGTGTTATCTGTTGGTAATCCTTAATAAACAAAATAAAAAAAAATAATGTTCACTTTTTAGAATTAAGTTAATTCTATAGATTGTATTTAGGTATTTTAATTTTGTAATTTTGTATATATATTTTTTGACATGTGTTTTTCTTAACATTAAATTAATTGAATTCGAATTTAATATACAGTCGAGGAATTTAATTTCCTACCCATTTTTTACCTTGTCACAGTGGCAATCAATATGAAAGCTGCTAGAACTGTCATATTATAGCTACTATTACAAGGTACGAAATGGGTAGGAAATTAAATTCCTCGACCGTACGTAGTACAGTTGTTACCTGCGGGCCTCTGATCAAGAGTTCGCCCGACTTGTGTGGGCCGAGCATCTCGCCGGTTGTCAGCGAGATGATCTTGCCCTGCGTGCTGGGGATCAGCTGGCCCACGGACCCAACCTTGCTGTATGGGTACACGTACGGCGTCATCAACGCTACGGGAGCGCTTTCAGTCATGCCGTAACCTGAAAAAAAAATAGAATCTCATGACGCAATGATTTTTTGGGACATAAAACTGAGTCATATCCCCACCGGGGATAACTTTCTTCGCTGGTATGATTAGCAGCAGTCAACTGTATTCATTCCGCCAGCGATGAACGTGAAACGAAGCTGTTAATGTGTCCGCTTTGCACGCAGTAGAGAGCGGGCATTATGGGTCTCCCAAAATCGGTCGACGCGGAATCGGATTAAGTCAAACGAAAAAAGCTTTATGTCGACGGCATAAGAGCGAAAAAGATGTTGATCGGCACGTATCGGCTCAGCCGACGCGACTTCGGATTTTTGCTCTTATGCCGTCGACATAAAGCTTTTTTCTACTGGCTTAAGCCGATTCCGCGTCGATTGATTTGAGGAGACCCTAAGAGTCCTTATTGGAGAACGTTCATCGCGTGTACACTTTGTAACACGATCGATAGATGGCGTTAGCGAGTGGTAGCCAGCCATATAAAAAAAATAGAACTTTAGTGGTTCATGTAAATATAGCATGTTGAAGGCATGCAACTTCAAGATGGGAAACGCATTCATTATTAACTGATAGAAACTTACTGAAGCTTTATAGATAACCTAGTTTTGATCGCCAAATATACATGGGTCACTAGATAAGTTCTGCAATAGATTTGTATGTATTTTTCGTTTCATGTATGGTTATTTGTTGCAAAGCTTATACAAGGCAGGAATATGCTGTTAGAATTTTTCCCTTTCCTCGTGGGCACCCACGAGGAAAGGGAAAAATTCTAACAGCATATTCCTGAGACTAAAAGAAGCAAAAAATGTTAAATGAGTTTTGGTCAAATCTGAAAAAAAAAATATTACTTTTTTTTGATGTTTTGAATGCCTTAATACACAAAAAAAAGGATTTTATTAAGTAATCAAACTATCGCAAAAATGCACTTTAAAGTTTTTTTTACATTTTGCTAGGTACCTAATTAAAGATATTTTTGTTCATTTGATGTCTGTCAATTAAGTGTGACAAGACTAAGACAACATGGTGACAAAATTGTTTCCTAAAATGCGTTTATCATAGCGTAACGGTCTAAAACGGTTTTAAGAAAAAATGAAATTTTCTCTTAAAATAGACTGAATCCAGAAAACTTCATATGACATTTTTAACTTCAAATTTGGTAAGAAATCCGCTGTTGATTTTTTTCCCTTTCCTCATGGGCACATTGTATAGTGACCTATATCATCATCATCGTCATCATCAGGCAATTGACGTCCACTGCTGGACATAGGCCTCCCCCAGAGAGTTCTACAAAGACCGGTCGTGAGCTGTCCGCATCCATTGGACACCCGCAACCCTTACCAGATCGTCGCTCCATCTTGTGGGGGGCCTTTCCACGCTGCGCCGTCCAGTGCGTGGTCGCCACTCGAGAACACGCCGACCCCTCCGATCATCGGTCCTCCGGGCAATATGTACTAACAAAACTGACAACTGATTTGCATTACTGAAAAAACGTCAACCTTCACCATCATATCCGAAGGCATTGTGCTCGTTAGTGTCGCACATGCATATGCGTATCAGACTATAAAAATGCACAAACCTTGCAACAAGCGAATCTGATCCTTAGTCTTCTCGCATTTAAGCAAGAATTTCTCCAGCATACTGTCCGTAGTAGGCGCAGCCCCCACCATAATGGTTTCCACGAATTGCAGATGCTCTTTCTTGACGGCTGGATGCGTGGCAAGGAACGCGAGCAGCGACGGAACTACGAACAACGTCGTTGGTTGATATTCGTACAGGCATTTGATGTAGTCTTCTGGGGTAAACCTACGGAAAGTTAGCAATTAAATAAATAAATAAATATTTTGAGACATGTTATACAAATCGACCTAGCCCCACGGTAAGCTCAATTAAGACTTGTGATGTGGGTACCAAGCGACGATATATATAATAGATAGATACTTAAATACATAGACAGCCATGACCAAGGAACAAATATTAGTGATAAATAAATACACAAATAATGCCCTCGCCGGTATTCGAACCCGGAACCTCCAGCTTCGTAGGCAGGTCACCAACTAGGCTACGGAGGCTGAAAAATCAATTCGTTTCACCTTTACCGCCACAGTCGTGGACAACAACGGAAAATCGTGAGTACGACGCCAATGACGGCATTTGCCGACAGCTACGACAATGCAGGAAGGTAAATGGCCGTGTGGTGACGGCATAAGAATACATTTGTCACCACCCCAACTCCTGCGGGTGTCGTAAGAGTCGACTAAGGGATTGAAATGTCACTGACCATTATTTGATGAAAGATTGATGATGGGCAGCAGCGTCATCATAGTGGACACATTACTGCGATCGCCAATCCGCTTGCCCAGCGTATTATGGGCATTTACCTCCAAATACGTCTATAGGTACGCATAGTTAATAGGAGAGGCCTACGTCCAGCAGTGGACTTTCATAGGCTGATGATGATGATGAAATGTGGCGATTGGACAATACCGCATTAGTGTGTCCACTATGTTGTTGTTGCATTCTGGCCATTTTTTCCGCAATTTGACATCACACGTGCCTATGTTGCGTGGTCCT